>CAUYQG010064554.1:0-29806 GCA_963574415.1 Tarsius wallacei | reverse complement strand
TACCACGCCCGGCTAATTTTTTTATTTATTGTAGAGATGAGGTCTCGCTTGCCCAGGCGGGTCTCGAACCCGCCGGCTCAGGCAATCCACTCACCTCAGCCTCCCAAGGCGCGGGATTACAGGCTGAGCCACCGAGCCCGGCTAAAACATTAGTTTTCTATTTTTATGTACCATTCAATTCTGGAGCTCATCTCTTAATTATAATATGCTAAAGGCAAACAAAATATATCAATCTTCCTTATTAGTTCCATCTTTTCTTGCCTCTTCACATAGGTTGGTTTTCAACCAGGGACAATTTTACTCCCCAAGAGATAGTTGGCAGTGTCTGTGAACATTTTTGGCTTTTACAACTAAAAGAGTAAAATCCAGGTTTGCTGCTTAATATCCTACAATAAATGACAACTCCTAAAAACAAAGACTTATCTGGACCCATATTTGATTAGTGCTGATATTGAGAATTCCTGCCCTGAATTGTTCCTGGTTATCTCAGATGAGACATTTACTAAAATTTTGTCATTATGTAAGAAAAATCACCAATTTTGCAGTCTTCATTTTACCAAATAGAGAAATGCTACATTAAAAAAAAAAAAAGATTTTGTTAGTGAAGTATTTTTATTTCAGGACCAAATTCTATATCAGTTTGAGTGTACTAGAGTATGCTTAAATATGAAGAGACAGGAAATAATATTTTAAAGTTGCACTTTTCAGTTATCTTACATGTCCACTTCCCATGAATGAGAAACCCTTCTCCTCAACTCAGGACAAAGCTACTAAAATCTTCATTATCAAGAAATTCACTGATCATGGTGGAAAGGATAAGAAAGAAAGTTGAAGTCTTACACCAGCTATGAAATAGCGCAGGCTAAATTCACCTTCTGTAGCCTTGTGGTGTTCACGTAAGAAGGGAAATATAAACACACTAAGTATCTGCAAGTAAACAATAATCAAATAAAATTGAACAAATACAATTTTATATCCTTATTTTGAATTTCAAGTTAATATTTTGTTCTCTATTTTACATATATTGATCCAACATTCTTCACAATATTGTCACATAGGCTTCATAATCAGTACATTTAGTGTCATAATATTTGCTGGAATGGACTAATACCACCTCAAAAACCATTCTCTGGTTTGAGATTTTCTGATTTTTTTCTACTTTTTGCTGGTCTACATGATGTTCAAATCAGTAAGAACCAGCCAATTATGCTACAGTAACAATGTCCTAAAGTCAGTAAGTTAATGTAAAAAAAAGTTTATGTCTTTCTCATACTACATATAGTATCAACATGGGTAGGTTATGGGCTCTGCTGTATACTTTCTACCTCTGGAGTCCAGATTGATTGAGTAAAACATACGTGGAATAATGCTGATTGCCATGGAGGAACGAGAGGAAAAAGAAAAAAAAATCATCAGAAAGATCTAATATTAGCAATAAAAATTTCAAAACAAGACATGAAATGATGCACATTATTTTTGTTTGCAATTCATTGTCAGATCTAATCACTTGATCCTATGCAAATAGAGGAAAACTGGGCGTACAGTTGTCATGTGCTTAGAATATGGCAATGCTAAGACTCTGATGATCACCAACATTTTTTTCTAGCACACTCATCAATTCCACATAAAAATAAATATTTGAAGCCATAAGGCATAATAAAAATTTAATATTTATTTTAGTTCTCTCTTTTTATATTGATCTATTAAACTACATAGCAAATATTTAAAGCAGACACTGTCCTAGGTGCTGAAGAACCAACTGTAATCAAATAATACTACATCACACAACTAAGAATTATTAACAAGGGGAGTAAGAGGAAAACAAAAAAGTTTTGGTGACCTGATATCAAAAAGTTCTTTTGTTCATGGAAAAAGTAATCAACTCAGTGATAAATAGTTTTAAAACATCCTGAGGAATTGATGAGATAAAACAAGTGAATTTATAATTAGATTTGGTGGAATGGGTATAACTGTTTCATTTTAACAAAAGTAGATTCAGTGGAATTGGGAGAATAAATAACTGTTATGAATAAAGTAGAGAAAACATGAGAGAAAGTAGAAATAGTGTGCATAGTCACCTCCTTTCTGGCGGGTTGGATTCCCACCCCCCCACCCCCGTCTAAAGAGGAGATCATTACAACTGAGTCTGGAGGAAGGCATGTGGTACAAGGTGCACTTATTTTTAAGGCATGAGATGTGAATATATGTGAATATATTTGTGTGATGTGGGGGCAAGCAAGTAGGGGGAAAGAGTATTGAATATACAAGAGATAAAAACAATAACTGCAGGACCAAGATTCTCTTGTAGGTGAGAAGGAACATAATTTAATGGAGAAATTGAGGTGTTGGCTTAATCTGATAGAGTTTTAAGTAAGTTAGAGAAAAATCAGGTGTACTAGTTATCTTTTACCGCACAGCAAATTATCCCAAACTTTAGTAGCTTACAACTACAAAAATGTATTATCTAAGAAGCTAGGAATCATAGCTACATTATACTATTGGTGTCTTTAATGAAATTGCATTCAAGTTGGACATGCCCCAGGCACACTGGACATGAAGTCTCTGAAGACATAACTGGAGGATTTCCTCTAAGCACACATGTGTGGCTGATGACTGAAGGTTCAGTTCTCTTCCACAGGACTCTGCACAAGGCTGTTCTACCTGGGGTTGATCAAAACATGGCTTCCCACTGAGCTAGTGATACTACAGAAAGAACAAGAGAGTATCCAGGATGGAAGCCATAGTATCTTGTATATCTAAATCTCCAAAGTGATATATCATCACTTTTTCTGTAATTTTATTGGTAATATAGACCAATCCTTGTACAGTAAGAGGGGGCATAGGAAGGCTATACAAAGATGTAAGTGCTAGAAGGGGGAAATCATTGGGAAAAACCTTGGAGAGTGTCTTTTATCTTCTAATTCTTGATGATTCATGTCTAGCCCATTATCAAAATACACTACACTTTCTCAAAGCTCCTAAATTTCTTATCTCATTACAACAGCAGCTCTCAGTCTAGAATCTCATCTTCTAATCAAATCTAGGTGTGAATGAGTCTCCTCAGGTGTCATTCCTTGTATACAGCTGCTTGAGTACAGATCCCCTTGACATGAAGACTTGTAAACTAGAGAGAAAGTTGTCTATCTCTCATACACTCAATATACAATGCTGGGACAGGCACAGGATAGCTACCATAAACATTCCTACTCAAAGAGTGGGAAAATGATTGCATTCAATGATCATTAGTGCATAGCAATTTTAAAATGTATCTAAGCAAATTTTGGAAGTGTCTTGATTGAAATTCCTTTCCATGTTTTTTGGCTCTGTCTTGCATCCATCCCCCAAGTAATATTTTATATTTTATGAAAAGTACCACATGTTTTCAGCAGAGCTTTTACAATTTGATTCCCACTTATAAAAGTTTGGAGGTCCAAAGTCTCTTTTCATTTTATACTGTTTCTGTCTCTTTCAAGTCAAGCTAGCAGTGTTTCTACTGATATAATTTTACTTAAATATTTGCAGATCTTCTGTAAAAATTGTTGCAATTCACTCTGTTATATAAGAGCAATCACACAAATCTCTTTGAAATAACTCATTCTTTTCTTTTCTTTTCTTTTCTTTTTTTTTTTTTTTTTTGAGTTGGAGTCTCACTCTGTCGCCCAGAGTGGAGTGCAGTGGCTGCTCTCGGCCACTGCAGCCTCGACCTGCTGGGCTCCGGCGATCCTTCCACCTCAGCCTTACCAGTAGCTGGAACTACAGGCACTCACTACCACGCCCGGCTAATGTTTTGATTTATTGTAGAGATGAGGTCTCACCAAATTGCCCAGGCGGGTCTCGAACAGCGGGCTCAGGCAATCCACTCACCTCAGCCTCCCAAGGGGCGGGATTACAGGCTGAGCCACCGAGCCCAGCAAATAACCTATTCTTTTCTCTGAGTTTCTAAGACTCTTTGAATTCCTATTGTGTGATTGAGAGGATCTGTGAAGAACACATTCAATCTCTTACAGGACCTTTTATATGACTGAGGTTTTAATATATGACATTACAACCATGTCTTTGGCTTCATCTATAGACAATACTTTCCTCAGAGTGTCCTAGATCGAATCTTTCTTGGAAATCATTGCCTAATACTAGCTTTATTTACCATTTGAAACGATTTGCAGTTTTCAAAGTCAGCAAATTCTGAACCCTTTGTGTTTAGCAGTCCTTCCTTTAGTGCATCTTTATGCTTTTGCATTTAACTATAATCAGCAGGAATAAATCAGGTGACATGTTCAACACTTCAGTTGGAAATATCCTGAGATAGACCAACCAGTTAATGGGGCACAGGTTCTACCTTGTACATTGCCACAGACCACTGCAGTTGATAAACTTTCTGTGACTGCATCACATGAATCCCTTTAATTCCGATATCTAATAAGATTTTATTATTTGTCTTCCAGAAATATTTTATTAAAAATTGGCCATTTTCAAGAAACAACCACTTTTTAATTGGTGTCAGTGTCAATAAAGAGAACCATAGCAAAACAGAAAACTTATCATATGGCTATGATTAAAAGAAAAAACCTCAGACACTTAAATATATTTGCAAAGTCTAATACTAAAATCACATTCCTTCTTATAAGCTATGATTAGGAATCTGATTAAACACCAAAACAAAACAATACACATGCTGATAGCATCTGTTTTCAAAGGCATTCCAGTTGGAGATTCAATTTTAGAAGACATAACAAATGTTAACAGAAAACATACAAGATGATAAAAGAGGTAGTTGACTACAATTCTTCACATACCTTGAACCTGATAGAACAAAACTAGATTTTGTTCTCTTACTTTTCTTTAAACAATTGCCAAAACTGGAATCAAAGATAAATAGAAGTCACAACAGTTATTTTAAGTCTTCACAAGCATTCTTCTCAGAGTTCAAAGTTATATGAATAATGTGTTCCAGGCACATAACATTTTAACTAACAGTCTCCTTAAATCCTTACAGCTTTTCCTAATTCCACTCATTGTTTGCTTGCAAATCACTCCCACATTTTAGGTTTTTGTTATGAAAGCACTTCACTTGTGGTACCAAAATCTGTTTCAGTTACTTATTTCTGTGTAACAAATTACCTCCAAATTGAGCAGACTAAAACAACAAATATTTATTACCTCACATAGTGTTGGGTGTGCAGGTATGGAGGAACAGCTATCCTGGGCTGTCCTGACTCAGCATCGTACCTTAGGTTGTGGTCAAGCTGCCATCTAAGGACATTGGATCTAAAGATAAGACTGGAATTAAAGACCCATTCTAAGCACACTTACCTGTGTGTTGGCAAAAAGTTTTACTTCCTCACTGTGTGGGTAATTTCATAAGACTACTTATGAGCTGATTTCTTCTAGAAAAGTAGAGAAAGGAAGAGACTAGGGGAAAAGCAATGATATATTTTATAATCTTATCTTGGAAGGGATATACCATTACTCCTTCAGTATTGGTCACACAGAACAGCCCTATTACAATTTGAGGAGGAACTGCACAAAGAAGTGTAACGCCAACGGATATAATTATTAAGGATCGACTTGGAGGAGGCTAGCTACCTCAGCAAAATAGATGAGTTCCCATGCAGATAGACGAGTAGATTTTGTTGTATGAAAAGTAGTTCACTTTTCCCCCCAATAGAAGACAGAGTCACCAGCAAGCAAGACATGAGCAAAGCAAGACTGTCATAAGAATTTTATGAAAAGGGGTCAATCGATGTATGTAGAGCTTCCTCGAGAAGGGGAAGAAAATCCAGTAAGTGTATGTGCTAGAATTGTCATGCTATTCTGAATAACCACTTAATTCTTGGCCATAGATTTAAGGCGCAACCAGTCAGCATAAAGTGTTTTGTGACTTGTTGGTAGGCTCAAGGCAAATTGTTGAATTTAAACAAGGTAAATATTTTGCAATGAAAACGGCAATGGCTAAAAAAAAAAGTTGCAAGGAAACAAAGTGTTTACCAAGAAGCTATTCGATACAATCAAAGAGGTTTTCAGTTTAAGATTACTGACTAGAAGCAGCTAGCCAGCACTAGTGAGCTCATGGAGAGGATCTGAAAGAGTAAATATTAGTTCTTCCGGGCATCCTCTGAAAGAGCATGATCAAGAACACCAGAGAAGTGACAGGAACCACGTAGAGTGGAGGAGAGTGAGGCCAGGCAGCCTGCAGAGCCGCCGGTGTAGGATGAGGAGAAAATTCCTAACACAAGAGAGAGTGACTGAGAGATCCCCGAGGTTTCATACCTCTGCCTTGGGCCTTTACAACGCTTGTCACGAGAAAGTGCCCTCAAGAACCCTCCAGCCAGATGCAGAAAGACCCCCAGAGTCTGGTCTGAGGCATCTCTCAAGCCCGTGTGGAACTGGGCACCAGCTGCCACGCCCAGAGCGTAAAATGCAGCAATGGACCAACCGTGCATCGCCAGCACCATCCCCAGCCTCCATGGCTCCCCAACAAGGGCATCTCGCTTGCTTCAGAGACAGGCCCTCACTGCGCTGCCCGACTCCCGCCTGAGTGCTGCAGCTGCGACTTGACTCCTGGAGGCCACCAGCCTGCAGAAGCTGCCCAAAGGCCTCTTGCAGCCACCACCACCGCTGCCTCCACCCCTGCCACAGACTAGCGGGGAAAGGAACCGGGAAGAGGAGCACCTCCGCAGCTCACAGCTAGGTGGGGCCCAATCCCCAATGGATTAGGGATCAGACAGATGGGGAGCAACTGCGCGCCCCCAAAACAGATGTTGCAGACCCCTGGCCCCGTGGCTTCCGAGCCGGTGGGGCTCAGTTCTCCCAGAGGGCCCAATGTCCAGAGGTCGCTGGTGGGCCATTCCCTGCTGCCATCACCACTGCCTTCACCCCTGCCAGCGGTCAGTAAGAGAACAGAGAGATGGAAGCTGCTGCGTCCCACAGGATGGACGCCACCGATCCCTGCCCAGCGACTCTCTACCGGGCGGACCCTCCATCTTCAACAACAGGTGGAGGAAAGGGGGCACTCATACACTATTGGTGGTGATGCACACAGATTCAGCTTCTGTAGAGAGCAATCTAGAGATTACTCAAAGAACTAAAAATAGATTAACCACTTGACTTAGCATTCCAATACCGGATGCATTCCCAAAGAAGCACAAATTAGTCTACCAAAAAGACACCTGCGCTCTTACGTTTATCGCAACGCTATTCACAATAGCAAAGACATCGAACCAACTTAGGCGCCCATCAACAATGGGCTGGATTTAAAAAAATGTGGCGCATATACATCATCGGATACTATGCAGCCAAAAAGAAGAACGAAATTGTTTCCTTTGCAGCAATGCGGATGCAGCAAATTAATACAGGAACAGAGAACCAAATTCTGTCCATTCTAACTTACAAGTGGGGTAGCTAAACATTGGACACACATGAGCATAAGGATAAAATGAGCAGACAGTGGTGAGCACTAAAAGGGGAAGAGAGGGAGGGGACAAGGTTGAAAAACTACTTATTGGATACAATGCCCACCATTTGGCTGATGGGCTCATTAGAAGCCCAAAACTCATCACCACACAACTTACTTATGTAACAAACCTGCACATGTATCCCTTGAATCTAAAATTTAAATGAAAATAATAATGATAATTATTACACGAAAAGACTATTATCTTATTTATACTTTAAAAACAAAACAAAATAAATATAATTTTTAAATCTCTGTAGTGGGTAAATACTAGGAATGAGAGCTCAAACAGAGTAATGATCAGAGAGTAAGTCACTTGAAAAAACAATTATATCTTTAGGAACATATCAGTGCCTTTTCAGAGAAAGTATTGTTGATATATGACCCATTAAAAGGTATTTGCTATTAAGTTTTGAAGAATTGTTTTCTTAATTAAGGAAAAAAGTTAATTTAAATAAGATTTCATTTGAAAGGACCAAGAAAGGTTCTATATCCCAAGACAATTTTCATACTAAATTGGGTTAAGATATTCTTTATGTTATATATACACACTGATCTCGATAGACTTTATATTCTACTTTCACAGAACTGATAAATCAGAAAAATATAGACTTCATTATTTGCATTTAATTCATCATTAATAAGTACATCACAAATTCAGACGACTTATCTTAATCTCCTGTATGTTTATCTTTGATATTGACAACTGTATGTCAATTGGGAATGAAAAATCATGCCTCACTGAGGTAATACATTTTGGTATCATAAAATTATATTTTTATCACTTATCAAATTAAGTAGTCTAACCAAGCTTGAGAATATCTCAAAGAAAAAAAATAGATTTTTATATTATCATATTTCATGTGTGAATGAAAAAGACCTCATCACTTGTTTTCGTAATGATGGAAATTACCTTTGATGACTGATTTCAACACAGAATAAACATTTTAAAAAATACCTTAATTTTTAAAAGTGATTCAGTAACAAAAGAATAATGTTTAATCATGCATTTTTATGGATAACAATTTCTTATAAGTAATTCAGATGAGAATAGCATATTTTAGTCTACTAAAGTTTTCAGTTAAGATCTCAGCAACAAAACAAATATATTATGTTAACTACTTGGAGGAACAGTGAGTGCTCAATTCCAGGTTATTTTCTTTCCTTCTTAAAAAATAAAGTGTTTTAATTTACAAAAATAATTTAGTAAATGAAGGAAAAGGCTATTTAATTGTTTTCTATTTGAAGTAATGGCAAGGAGATAATTTCCTTAGATCCTTTTATTTATCAAACGAACTGTATAAGAGTGTTTTAATTTTGTAATTATCATAATTGGAGGGAGAATTCTGGTTGACCCAGCTCTTTATTTGAATATATTTTTAATACGTATATGGGAGAATTTATCAATTTATATTCCCCAAGTGAAGAGAGTTGGAGCTTTCTGGCAGAAACTCAGCCAGTCTAGATTTCTCATAGTTGAGAGTGAAAAAAAAATTTCATCCTGAAAGTTCTGAGCCCTTGATAGTTCTACCTATAAATGAATTTGTAATATCCTTCCATTAATGTATGAACTATTATCATTTTTTAAGGAGGCATCCCAGGAGATCTCCTGTGTTCCATTAATTCTCATATGTATGCTAACAATCTGAGTTTTACTTGATACTTGAAACCAATCACTTCAGCCAACCTCCTATATCCTTTATTTTTTTTAATTCATTCAGTGATATGAATAATTTGAATGACCAGGTGGAAATGTCATTTTTCAATTTAATGGAACAAATTTTTAATTACAGGTAGAAGTACTGTGTTCCTTCCTTGGGTGCTAAATTTCTAAACTAAAGGATGGCAGAGAATTTTTTTTTCTTTTTTGGGGGGGCGTGGGGAAGGCACAGTTTGCATGTGGCCCATTAGGTCTGATTATGAGAAGAATAGTTTATTCCCACCTTTGACTCTTGGATTGTGTATTCCGTGTACAGGAGAAACTGTATCATAAAATGGTTGCTATTGAGAATATATACTTCATCCTGTGAGGGAATACTCCAAGCTGGCTTATGACCTGAGTCTCCAATAAAACATCTCACCATATTAAAAGGTTAACAAATGTAGGGTGATGGAATGCATGATAAGACTAAATAGTCATGGATACAGCAGTCTATTAACTTACATCTTTCACTGTAAAGCACGTTTCTTTGTCAGAAAGCACTATTTTGTGTAAGTCATTCTTCAATTCCACCAGTAAAATTATCTGAATGAGCTATGTTTTTTCTTGGAGAAATTTTTACTGATGGTTCAAAATATTTAATGGCTATAGCATCATTACGTTTATTCCTGTCTTCTTGAGTGGTTTTGATCATTTGTAGTAATTTTTAAAATTGATGACTTTATCAAATGTGTAATTTTTGGATACAGCATTTTAAAAGCTGTCATATTTTAAGATGTTACTATAACTGTTGTTATTTTACTGTAACATTTAACTATTTTTGCTGTAAATAATATTATTTTGCTTTTTCTTTTTTTGTCTTGATGTTTTAATTCATATATTAATATGCTTAATATTATAAATGTATCTTTAAGTACCCCTTTTGATATATATGGTAAATATGATATTTACAAGTCTTGATAAAAGTATTTTTGTTATGACTTTACCTCAGATTATGTAACAAAATATCATAGACTAGGTGGCTTAGACAACATAAATCTAATTCTTACAGTTCTACAGGCTGGGACATTCAAGGTCCAGACTCTGGTTGAATTGGTTCCCTTTAAGGGCTCTCTTTCTGGTCTGTATATGGTCACCTTGTTGCTGTGTTGTCACATGGAGGAGAGAGACAGAAACAGATCGGTTATGTTTCTTCCAGTAGGGGCTCTAATCCCATTATGGTGACTCCACACACATTACCTCATCGAAACCTAATTACCCCCCAAAGACCTAAGACATTGGGAGTTAGGACTTCACTATATGAGTAGTGGATTACAAACATTCAGATCATAACAATTATTATTCAGTAATAAGCATTTTCCATTTTCAGCATGTTTTATTATTTGAAATGTGCTATAAAGATGTGTTGATTTACCTTTCTAAACCTAAAGGGATTTTTAGTTATCCTTTTAGTATTTAATTGCAACTTACTTGCATTGTGACCAGAAAATTCTCCTCAATTTTTTTTTAGAATTTTGTATGACTCAATAGAAACTCAATTTTTAAATGTTAGTGGTTTGTTCATAAATAATATGTTTTTTTCTGGTTGTAGGGTGCAGTGATGATAGATTAGATAGATACATTCATGCATAAATAGATGCTTGATCAATGTAGATATAGAGATAAAGGCAAAGATAGAGATAAACATATGCATAATATACATATACTGGAACAATTGTTTTAATAGTTTTTTTTATAATCATCTATATTGATTTGTGCCTAAACCATATTTCAATTGATGATGGTATATTGTTAAAATATCCCTTCCAAGAAGTTGTTCATTTCTTCTGTTGCATTCTGTCATTTTTTTTTCCCTGTATTATTAAGTGCATACTAGTTTAGGGTTGTTACATATTCCCAGTAATTTTATATTTTCAAAAATATAGACTGGGTTTTTTTTAACTTATAGTAATTTAACTTTTCTTTTGCCAAAATGTTTCAAAAACAAGGTGTTTTTGTGGTTAGTATTTCCTTGTATTTTTTCCATTTCTTCACTTTCAATATTTCTCTCTTTTTATAAATCAGGTGTGATTTTAGTAAATTGTGTGAAATCACATTTTTTTCTCAAATGATCATTTTTTATTTTCTATTTTAAGAAAGCTTTAGTTTATTTAGTTCTAGTCTATTTGTATTGAGTGTTTAGGGATATATTTGAATTCATTTTTGACTTATTTTGTGATTTTTATTTAATCTAGTTTGCGTATTGTTTTTGTACAAGCTACTTTGTATGTGTTTTTTCTCCTCTCCCTTTTTCTTTTGTTTTTATTTTTCTTTCTTCTGAATCCATGTTTACCCTCCTTGCTTTATGTAAAATTTTACATAACACCCTACTCTCATTCTTGCCCCTTAGAGAATGACTCATTAAAACAAAGGCTTTGTATACTGGATCCTGAGAAAGTAATTCATTAAAACCAAGAAGTTAGGCCACCACAAACAAATATCAAAAAGATAGATGCTAGATTTATGAAATTTTATTTTTTATTTATAATCATTGGATATATTTCTGTAACTAACATATCATTAAAGTACCTGATTAAGGCAGCAAGAAAAAGCTCATCTCAGGCTCCATGAATAAACATATTACTAATACCTTGGAGAAAATGGTGTTCCCTTATGATTCTACCCAAAGACCATGTTCTTTGCAGCTCATCCATCAAGATTTGTTGCCTTTTTTTTGCAACATGCACACAGTCTTCATATGTACCAGCACATACCCTGTGATCCTTACTCTGGGTTTCTGCTTCCTTATTGTATTGTTTAGCCTCCTATCATGGAAAGAGGAACCTCTCTAGACATTTCAAGCAGCAGAGATTTAATGCAGGGGATTAAATGCAAAGTTGCATGAAGGACTTGAGGAGAAAAAGGGTAAAGATCTAGATTAGTGGTCCCCAATTTGTTTGACATCAGAGACCAGTTTCATGGAAGAGAATTTTTCCACAGACAGCAGGTGGGATGGGAGTGGGGGGCGATTTAGGCATGGTTCAAGTGCATAATATTTATTGTGCACTTTATTTCTATTATAATTACATGTGCTATATTAAAAATTATGCAATTCAGCATAACGCAAAACCAGTGGGATCCCTGAGCTTGTTTTTCTACACTAGATTTTCCCATTTGGGGGTGATGGGAGTATAGTGACACCCAGAGTGCGTTGCTTATGTCCAGTCTACTCTTAATCTCATTTTGGTTGCAGTCACTGCTGAAAACCTTGTTTCACAAATATAGAAAGTTGGAAATGGAAACAGACATTCTAGTGATGATCTGACAGGAGGCAGAACTCAGGGGGTAATGCAATGGGGAGCAGCTGTAAATACAGATAGAACTTCACTTGCTTGCCCGTGGTCAGGTCCCTAAGAGGTTGAGAACCCCTTATTCTAGAGGCTGCTTCTCCCTTTGGGCTGGATGATATGAGCCTGTGTGTGTCACTGCTATGCTAGAGGTGATACTATGACTCCTGATACATTTAAAACTGAACTGCTGCCAATGCTGAAGTCCTCAGAATTGTTGATCACAAAAAAAAAAAAAACAAAGAAACAAAGAACATGGATCTGTTTTCAGTTGCCTGCTGCTGCTGTTGCTGGCAATTACTGATAGAAGCAGACTATAAATGTCTCCTGCCTTCTTTCTGCTTTTCATCTTTCATCTTTCATTTTTATATCTTCTTGCTGGCAGAAGCTCTAACAGGAAGTCAGGTGATGTGCAATACTGTGAAGTGTTATTTGCAGACTTCCAACACCAGTGAAGAAGAGAATATAAATGTGCCAGTGGGGAACGGAGAGTCAACAGGGACTAGATGTTACAGTCTACCCTTTAGCAACTCAGAATCAATACACATTTTTCTATTTATATGTAAGTTTCTATACACAGCAATAAAAATGGCATTATTTTCATACTTAGTAAGATGCAACTATAGTTCATACAAATGAAGATAAGTTTATCCTCCCCCTAAAAAGGGGGGGGGAACCTCTCATTAGTCAAATATTCAACTATGAGTGATGTTAAATCCTCCCCTATTTCACTTGGATATTCTAGAATTTAAGACTATATTTTAAATTTACCTACCAACAAGTGCTTTATACAAAATTATTATCAAAATGGGAGAATAATCAATATTTTCAATTGTACAAATAATAAGTAAGCACTTATGGATAGTTACTACAGTCTTTGTCTGTAGCAAGATCTTGTTGTGAGATCATAACTAATATTTATAATTTCCACAGGATATTATAAGTTTGGCTTTTTTTCTTCTTTTAACCTGAGCAAAGACCTTATCTGGTCAGTTCTCGTTCCAATTTTCATTCAGTCTTTAATGGTCCTGCTTTATTGTGTTGTCTTATTCTTCTATGACATTTTAATAGATTATTTACCTTTTAATGGAAGCAATATATAAGCACACATATAATAAATATGCACATCAAATTACTTTTCACAAATTGAACACTCCTGTGTAATCAACACCCAGAAAATAATTAATATTACCAGTAATCTAGAATCATACTCTCTTCCATTTACTGTCTCCCCTTCTAAGAGTACTCATTATCTTAAACTCAAACACTAGACTACCTTTATCTCCTTTAAAACTTTATGTAAATGGAACTAATTTTTAATTCATATTCTTTTGATCCTGGAATTATTTTTTCAGTATTATGTCTGAAAGATTTATCAATATTATTCTTGTCATTTTTATATTCATTTTTTATTCTATCCTGATGAAACTTTGAATAGTTTTTATATTTTACTATCAACTAGTGTTTATATATACATTCTACTGCATTGCTTTTGATAAACCTATACCTGCATTTTAGTTAAGTATGTATAAGGAGTAAAACTGTTGGATACTGGAAAATACAAATATTTTATTTTAGTAGGTATTGCCAAATCATTTAGTTTTCCAATAAATTGGCTACTGAGCATGTAAACATTAAGTGGTACATGAAAGAATGCCTTGAGTTCTAGTCACAGCTTGCATCAGAAAACTAATTTTTCCTTGAGTATTTGTCTCACTCACTCCAGTTTATTTAATCACTCCCCACTTTGTCTGTTGATTCAGTGACATGAGAGCCTCAAATAGCCAGGTGACCTTTTACCTTCAAGTTCACCTCAATCATTGTTATGTCCCCTTATAAAAGCACTCATCCCTTGCAAAATAACTGTTAAACAAGCTCCAAGGTTCAAGAATGGAAAGAAAATAGTTCAAATGATTTATTAAGTGAAATAGTGAAAGGAATCACTTCTACTTCTAACCTTGATTTCATACCCATATATTCTGACTAGGCAAGAAGACTTATATGTATTTATCTGGTCTAATACAAATATTACACCCATAGGATAGGAGACCAATTTTGCAAAATGGCATCTCTGAATGCCATGGTAAATGTCTTCCATTGGACATCTGTGTGTGTGTGTGGTGTGCGTCCAGGTCTCACTCTGTCACCCAGGTTGAAGTGCCGTGGCACAATCACGACTCACTGACACTTCAACCTCCTTGGCTCTCAGGAGATACTTCTGCCTCAGCCTCCTGAGTAGCTGGACTACAGGTGCACACCACCATGCCCAGCTATTTTGTTTTACTGTTTTGTGGAGACGGGGGTCTCCCTATGTTGCCCAGGCTGGTCTCAAACTCCTGGGCTCAAGCAATTCTCTGGCCTTGGCCTCTCCAAGTGCTGGGATTACAGTCATGAGCCACTGTGCCCTACGATTCTTGTCTTATGAAATGCCAGCTGCTTTCAGGTGGTAGAGTATTTGGCAGGAACAGTGAACTTCATTAGCATAAGCTCATGACTGGACATATTTTGTTGTAAGATGATAAACATGATCAGAAGCAAGGCAGCATGAGGCAACATGGTAATGAATAAGCATTTATAAGTTACTAAATAGTGTTACTGGAAGAAGCATGGTATCCAGAAAAGGAAACATTTTATCTAGGCTATGTGTCTACTTCATTGAATCAAATAATTTTTTTAAAAAAATTAAGGTGATTTCTTCTTTCTTTTTAAGTTGAAAATTGACTTTTTAAAAATATTGTGGTAAAATATACATAACATACAACTTACCATCATAATCACTTTAACGTGTACAGTTTAGTGGCATTAATTACATTGTACAACAATTACCACCACTTCCAGAACATTTTTTTTTTATTTCACTAAACAATAATCCTCCCCCACTCCCTGGTAACCTCTATGCTACTTTCTTTGTGAATTTAACTATGCTGGATATTTTAAATAAATTTAATCAAGCAAAATTTGTCCTTTTTTGACTGACTTATTTTGCTTAGCATGTTTTCAAAGTCATCCATGTTGTAGCATGTATCAGAACTTCATTTCTTTTATGGCAAAATATTTCATTGTATGTATATACGACATTTTGTGTATTCACTTTTTGATGGACAATTAGGTTGTTTTCATCTTTTGACTATTATGGCTAATGCTACAACGAACATTGGTTGGCAATATCTTGTTTGAACACTGTTTTCAGTTCTTTTAATTATACACCTAGGAGTAGAATTGCTGGGTCACCCAGTAATTCTATGTTTATCTTTTTAAAGACTCATCAAACTGCTTTTCAAGAGGTGACTTTTTAATTAAGGTGATTTCAACTGACATTTAAATTCTCTAAGTAGTAATCAAAGTTTGGGTTTAATCTTCAACAGTAACATGACTTTAACCCTTATTATCTGCCCCTGCCTTAGTTTTATAAAGGACTGCCTAAAATACAAATACCTGATCTATTCCTTTTTCTCCTGTAAATTATTTAATATAGTCAGAAGATTGTGATTGCTGAATGTCATGGAAGCTCTGAAGGAAGTCAATGAATGGCAGATGGCAGTTAATCACCTTTATAGGGCAAAGTGTGAAAGCTAGCAGATCTCTCTAGTATCATAATGCTGCACCTTCTCAGCATCTTTCCCCGACCCTCATCTCCTGGCTATCACAGAAATAAGAGGGTGAAGTCACAAACTAGCCAAGCCAAGGAAATGCTAGGACTTCCAAAGGAGGAAGGGGATTATACATTTAAAAAAACTGAAGGATCTCGCCAACATGTATCAGAGCAAGTTAGTAGAATATGTGTTCAACTGAATCCTGAGTGTCTTGGATCAAGGAGAGTAGAAAATAAAGCTCTATAAGCCAGATAAAGGAGAGTCTATAAATGTGGAAGCACTCTTTCCATGATCCAAAATTAGACACCTTGAAAAGAACCCTGGCAAATGGTCCTAGCATATATGAGGATTAATCTTAGAAAGCTAGAAAAAGTGATAGTCTGCACTAAGTAAACTGAAATAATAGAAATTGAGTGGCAGCACCTAACAGTCAGAAACAAGGTGCTGTACTTACCATAATAGCACCAAGGTTTGAATTGGCACAACAGGGCCTGACTGACACAGAGCTATGGACATAGTTACTAGAACACAGTACCTTTGGAGGAAATATAGATAAATGTCAGCTAATATATTTCTCACTGTGTACAGCAAAAATAAATGCAGAATGGATGGCCAAAAAGCTTAGGGTAGCCAACACAATAAAATGTCATGATTCCTTGCTTAATTTCTTGATCTGAGCTAGCTTTCAAGTCTCTAGTAGGAAGAATCTTACAAAACCATACAAAACTATATTTAATAAATATTCTCCCAGTCTTCTCCAAAGGGTACATGCACTAGGAGGAAATGCTAATACCTACAGAATTTAAGGACTGTTTGAACACAGAGCCCAAGTCAACATTAATATCCAGGGACAAAAATTTCAGTTACACTGGAAACTTTTGTGGTCATATACTAAAGATAATCCTGATCCTGAGTATAACCACTCAGTCCAAGGACACATCCACTGTACATATAATCAATTCACAAATGTGTAATTGGAATAGATATACTTGGCACTTAGCAAAATACCTATATTGGTATCTAGCCTATAGGGAAATGTTCCATTATAGTGCAGAAGGCCAATCTGCAGTCTTTGGAACTGCTCCACTGTTGCGTTAGTAAACAAAATTCAATATCATTTCCAAAGGAAAAAAGCAAAAATTAATGAAACTCTTAAAGACCTAAAAGGGTGAAGATTTTCTCCCCAGTGAATTCATGAGTCTGCCTCTGACAAAAGGCAGATCGATCCTGAAGGATGACCAATATCACAACTCATCCAAGAGGCATTCTTACTTGCATTTACTTTCCAGAATTAGAGTTTTTGTTACAGAATATTAACACAACACAAGCACATGGTAGCTTAAAACTTATAAGGATGAGGATACATGTTGCCTCACCAGGCCAGACATGTAGATCAGCAGAGGTGTCAGAATAGGGAGGTTAGTAGTGGAAGGAGATAATGAGTATCATCAGAGCCCAGAAACCACATGGCAGTGACAGAGCAGAAGTTACTTTCACTATTATTCTGTTTGTATGTTTCTCTAAGAAACCAGAATGATGGAGGAGCTGCTTCCAGAAGAAGTGAAGTTAATATATGGATCTGGGCAGCACAAAGGGGGTCAAGAATGGATATTGCTGTGGTGGTTGCACCCAGTTCTTTCTTAGAGTCAAGATACTGCCTATCACCATACACAAAAATCAACTCTAAATGGATCAGAGGCCTAAACGTAAAGCATCAAGCTATAAGATTCTTAGAAAATGCAGGAGACACACTGACAGAAACTGGAATAGGCAACCAATTCTTGATCAAAACCCCAAATACCTATGCCATAAGAGATAAGATAGACAAGTGGGACCTCATCAAACTGAAAAGCTTCTGCAAAGCAAAAGAAACCATAGAGTGGAGAAACAGCCCACAGTGTGGAGAAAATATTTGCCAACTGTATAAACAAAGGCCTAACATCCAGGATTTACAAGAAACTCAAACATGCTGACAGGAAAAAAAACCAACAGCACTATTAAAAAGTGGGCAAAAGATATGAATAGACAATTCTCAAAAGAAGACATTCTAGCAGCCAACAGATACATGCAAAAATTCTCAGCCTCACTAATCATCAGATAAATGCAAATCAAAACCACACTGACATAACACCTAACTCCAAGTCAAGATGGTCGTCATCAATGACTCAAAAAACAACAGGTGCTGGAGAGGATGCCGAGAAAAGGGAACAATTTTTCACTGTTGGTGGGAGTGTAAATTAGTACAACCCCTGTGGAAAACAGTGTGGCAATTTCTAAAAGGTCTAAAAATCTGCCTTCCATATGTTCCAGCAATCCCCCTTCTGTGAATATACCCAGAGGAACTCAAATCATTCTACACCAAAGATACCTGTGCACATATGTGTATTGCAGCGCTATTCACAATAGCAAAAACATGGAACCACCCACTTATGTACCTAGCCCTGAATTGTACCTCACATCTTTAAAATAAAAAAAGAAAAGGAAAAAAAGAAAACAAACTGGATAAAAATAATGTGGTACATATACACAATGGAATATTGTGCAGCCATAAAGAAGGACAAAATTATGGACTTCACAGCAACTTGGATGGATTTAGAGTTTATCATACTCAGTGATCTATCACAGAAACAAAAAACTGAGTACCACATGTTTTCATTCATTAGTTTATCCTGAGCATTTATCATAATAATACAAGAAAGGAATTGGCAGTCACGGGACACTGCCAGGGGAAGGAGGGAGAGGCACATAACATCAATAAGGGTAACTGATGCCAAAATTGGGGGTCAAGAGGAGGCCCAAATTTCACCTGTATGGTAACAACTTACGTACCTAATCCTGAATTGTACCCCACATCTTTAAGATTTAAAAAATAAAATAAAATAAAGAAGGTACTAATTTCCTTAGCTGCTGGAAAGGTTGGTTTCTGATGGCTCACACAAGTTTCTTCCCAGGATTGTTTCTGGCCAAAGATTTCTGCCTAGCCAGGTGATGTTCTTTCCCCAGAGGCATCTCACATACACTGATTTGTTAATGAGTAAGTACAAACTCTGGCTCCAGTTTCAGAGCTTGCTGTGAAATTGACTGAGCCTCTGTAGTAACAGCCATTAAGCTTCTCCCTCAGTCCAATCTTGCCTTCCTCACTTCATAACAGAGAGCATTCCCTAGAGAACCACTCAGTAAAGTCATACACACAAACTTCCCTTTCAGAGTCCGTATTCCAGGAATACTACCTAAAAAAAAGAATGAAAATGCTGTTAAATTTGGCAGTTGTGAGCATATAATGACAGTGAAAAGGGAAGTCATTTGATTCTGCTTCTGATAATAAAAATGTAAAAGTTTATTAATTTTTCTAGTTCATCCACTAATATATTCATAATACTGGATGTATAAGTAACAAAATGAAATACAGAGCTAAGTATTTTTTCTTTCAACATTAGAAAATATTTTGGAGTTCAAACATGCTTAAAATACTGTTTGTATCTACTAAGATATTTTATTGTCTCCATTTAGAAATAAGCAACTGTTTTAAAATCATAATGATAAATGTTACAACTTGTGATCAATCAGTTGATCCCCAAAAGAGAAATTTCTTAAAATTTCTATAGTTAATTCCAAAACCAAGTAACGGATTATTTATCGAGGCAACTATAGTAAAAAAAATGCACTTATCTTTCTTTTGTAAACGTGACTTACTGGTTCTGAATTTATCACTATCAAAATAATGCTATCTATATGTATTATATAAAATTGGCATTATATTGCAAAGGTAAAAGATGTTAAAGACCAAAGTAGTTTTCAGACAGCATATGAATCATATTTGCAGTTGTAGTGATATCATGTTAAAAATAAGTAAATGTTTATAATCAAAAGAATAAAAAGTACAAGATTACTTTTTCATTTTTAATGCACTTTGTAATAACAGAGACAAATTCAAATGAATATAACTTATAAGGATTTGTATTCATTGAAGTGATTTTTCTGACAGAAAGAAATACATAACTGCACATTACCTTCTACTCGTAGTAGAAGAATCTTAAAAACCTTAGCATATTTTATAATATACAAGTTAATTATTGCAAGATTTCTAGCTAAGATGTTTTGTTGCAAGAAAAGAACACACATTTAAAAGAACTCAGAAAAAGTGTTTATTTAAAAGAATATACTTATCTCCACAGCAAAACAACCAGGAAAACCTGATGCCCAGGCCCCAGAAGAATGAAGGACTACTGAAGAACCTAGAACCTTTCTCGTCTTCATTTGTTCTCAGTTCTTTGCTTCTCCATGTATTCTCTTATTTATTTAATTTTTTTTTGCAATTGGCCTACTCTTTGTTTATTCATCAGCTATAATATTCATTATGCCTACTCAAGATGCCACTACCACTGAAACTTCCCTTTGTGCCTGTTGGAATTCCAAATAAGTCCGAATTTTCTCAGTCCTTCTCTAAGAGATGGTGCAAATCATAGGTGTCTATCACACTAAGATTGGTCCAAACATATATAGAAAAGGTTTGGGATCATGGAATATGAAGATCTCAGCAGAAGGTATGAGTGGGAACATTTTCCCTTAAAAGGATGATTGATCATAAACAAGATAGATGTATTTAAAGGGAATAGGCTCTGAGATTTACAGATATATATGGTGGTTAATTTTTAATGCTTCTTGGTTTTGTTGTTGATTTGATTTGTCCTTGCTCTTTTATATATTTTTTAATCTCACATATTTATTAGCTCCAGGTACTTAAAAAGAATTAAGAATGCTAGTGGAAAAAAGTGCTGAGTGGCAAAATACTGAAAAAAAAAGCCAAGACAATCTGATTCTTATGAGAGAAAGAATCTTCCTATGATCCTATGAAGAAAATGATGTAAGAAATGAAAGGGGAGTTCTACTTCTGGAATGGCACTGTGAGAATCTCCATGGACATATTCCCCAGCAAAACCAGCGTAGTTGACGAAAACACTAAAAATACAAAAAAAAAATTTAGAGTATCTGAAAATTGTCCCAAAGGCATACAACAAATAAACATTTATTCATTTTAGAAAATGAAGCAAGAATAATGTGTCTATGGTATTCAAAATATTACTCACCTTATCTCTTCACTCAGCATGATGAACACTCCATTTGAGCTGCGTACAGTCAAGAATACAGGATTCCCCCTCATTTCAGTTCTTAGTTGAGTACTATAGTACTTTTCTGGGATGAATAAGCTGTCAGTATTTCTCATCCTCACCAGGTATGACTTACAGAAACAAAATCCCAAATGAGTATGGCCAAGATATCAGAGACTCTCTTCTTCTACCCAGTTTCCACTCATATGGTCAAAGATCAATCTCAGGTATGACATGATAACAACCTATCTGCATCCAAGCTCATTTATAGGGTGGAAGTCTCACACCAAGCCACATAAACTGAAAAGACCAGAGCTTACCACCTATGCCCAGTGCCCTGCTTTAAAAGCAGGATGTCACTCAGAGACATATAAGCCACTGTCTGAAGACCCAAAGCCATTGCTCAGAGATTAGCCAGATGAGAGGCAACCTTAAACACGGAGAGCTATGACGCTCTCCCAGTAAAACTGACTTTGAAGTAGAGTGTGGGGAACTTCAAAGATAATAATGTTCTCAAAAATAATTAATGTTTTGGTGTTAAGAAATTAAGTGGAAGCTAGTGATTTCATAACTTAGCCTAGTTTATCAGAGAAAACAAGGTATACAGACCACCAAGAAGAGCTTTTCTGGAGTCAGAGCAAACTTCAACCACTGGCCAGAACTGAATTGGGTCAGACTGTGGAGTAGTTTACACCCAAGGCATTGTCAAAAACAATAGAGCACCCAAGCAGCAATTAGTGGAATCCAACATCTGGGTTTAGTAGGGAAAAAAATACTGAGACAAAGAGTGTTTGCCACAAACATTGTCATCTCAAGTTGAATGTATGTATGCCCAATACCGCACCTTCCAAGGAACGGCAGAGGTGTCTCACTTCAGGGGAAATAGATGTCAGTAAAATAGTCCAGTCAGTCACTAAATAAATATGCAAACAACAAGAAGAAGCCCAAGGGAACTGAGAGGAGACTCAGTAGCCAGGGCTGCTACAACAGATCATCTAAAGTGTCCCCTTCTCAACGAAGCAAATTGCAGCACATGCAAATAAACAGCACAATGTGACTCAGAAAAGCACACAGACAATTCTGAAAAATAGCACATTTGGCAGACTCAGAATTTCCATTTTCAGAACTTACTACAAAGTTACAGTTATCAAGACTATGTTGAACTGGTATAAGGGTAGAATAAAGGTCAATGAAAAAGAATTCAGAAATCAGAAATAAATCCTCACATTTATAATCAATTGATTACCAGAAGAGTGACAACACCATTAAATGGGGGAAAAATCTATTCACCAATATTTCTGTGACAATTGCATATCTACATGCAAAATAATGAGGATAGTCTTCCACCCAATACGCAAAAATTAACTCAAAATCGATCAGAGACAAAACTCAATTGCTAAAACTGTAAAAACACATAGAAGAAAGCAGAGTAATAAATGTTCATAACTCTCTATTCAGCAGGGATATGTCCTTCTTAGATGTGACAAAATAAAGATAAGCTACAAAAAATATAAATTGGGCTTTATCAAAATTAAGTAATTTTGCACCTTAAAGCACACAAGAAAGTGTATATTAGGGAACACCCTCCTGGACATCAGAGTAAGCAATGTATTATTCATGGCCAAGTCCTCAAAAGCAAATGCAACATAAGCTAAAATTGGCACATGAGACCTTATCAAGCTAAAAAATTTTGGACAGCAAAATAAACCATCAAGAGACAACCCACAGAATGGGAGGAAAAATTTGTAAGCTATGCATATGACAAAGATCTAACATCCAAGATCTGCAAGGAATTCAAACAAATTGACAGCAGACACATTATTCAATTAAAAAGTAGACAAATGACATGAATAGGCACTTCTCAAAGGAAGACATCCAAGCAGCCAACAAACAAATCAAACAAATGAAAAAAATGCTCAACTTCACTAATCATCAGAGAAATGCAAATCAAAAGTACAAAGAGTTGCCACCTAACTTTGGTCAGGATGGCTATCATTAATAAGTAAAACAAACAAACACACACACTCCCAGATACTAGCATGGGTGTAAAGAAGTGAATACTTCTACAATGTTGGTGGGAATGTAAGTTAGTTCAACTTTCATGGAAAGCAGTATGGCATTTTCTCAAAGAACTAAATATTGACCTACCATATGATCCAGCAATCCCACTTCTGGGAATATACCCAGAAGAACATAAATTGTTCTATCAAAAAGATGTCTACACATGTATGTTCATTGCAGCAGTATTTAAAATGCAAAAACATGAGACCAACCCAGATGCCCATTAAAAGTGAATCAGATAAAGAAAATATGGTATATATACATGATAGAATACTACGCAGCCAGAAAACAGAACAAAATCATGTTCCTTGCAGCAACATGAATGCAGCTGAATATCATCATCCTAAGTGAATGATCACAGAAACAAAAAACTGAATACTGTATGTTCTCACTTATAATTGGGCCCTAAACATTGGACACATGAGTACAAAGGCAAGAACAACTGAAACTGGGCACTGCTAATAGAGAGAGGGAGGGAAGCGAGATAAAGATCACTCAAACACACATTGGGTATGATGCCCACTACCAAGGGCTGAGAGGGCTCGCTAGAAGACTAAACCTCACCTGCATACAATTTACTTATGTAGCAAGTAAAAAAAAAAAATTCAAAAGGCTTCAACGAGAATTAGTTGCCTTAAAATCAAAACTATGTAATTTTCATATGTAATTTTTAAACATATGAAAAAACACTCAGCTTCACTAATCATCAGATATCATTGTGACATTTGATTTTAAGGGACATTTTTAGGAGCAGGAACTCAAGATACTTTTCAAAGTGATTAAAAAAAACTTGGCTTTAAGTCTTCTCAGCATGCAAAGAAAATTGAAAGCATGCCAAAGTTAAGGCCACTGGAAAATAACTAATGAGAAAAATTTTTTAAATTTTGCTTTGATCTTTTTTTTTTAAAAAAAGTACTTCATATACTTGCAGTTAGAAATGCTCTGCTTATGAAAAGCTGATATGAGTGCATAATCTCATAAAGTCGTCAAAATTATAAATTATGCCCTATGAAATATTATTTAAAATGACAAATTGCATTTGTAATGGAGTATTTCTTCATGTTATGTGCTAATATTTCTAAACTGCAGATATTATGTTATATGCAGCTAGAGACCTTCATAACTAATGAAACAAAAAGAACATTCTAGCAAAGTAATGTCCTAAAAAATCTGTTTGTAATTCCTTTATTAAAATTTGGGGTTGATTCGGTACTAAGTCACAAATTTTTATAACATTATCTAACTTTTATTTTATTGACTTTCATGGTTTACAAAAAGTAGCACCAAAAAACTTTAATTTTCTATTTTTAAATTTCAGTTTTAAAATTCTAGTCACTAGACATGTAAATTATAGTATATTAACTGAAATAAAAACCATTTAACACAGGAAAATTATCCTAAATCAAAATAATAATATGTTGAAATATTGCAAAGGAAGCATAAAGTATAAGAATCTAAAATATTTTTAAAAATACAAAATCAAGAAATTCACATTTACAATGTAATTGTATTACACTGTGGCTCTGTAACATACTCCATAAATTACAGAAATACATGGAATAACATGTTGTTTCCTATAACTCCAGTTTCAGTAGGAAGACTAAGATGACCAGTTTATACACAGTAGAATGAGCTTGAGACTCATTTGCCTTTTCCTCTCTCTAACAATGACACGTGTTTATATAGGCATACTTCGCTTTATTGTGCTTCACAGAAATTGTGTATTTTGCAAACTGAAGGTTTGTGCAAGCCCTTCATTGAGCAAGTCTCTCTGCATCATTTTTTCAACAGCATGTGCTCATTTCATGTCTCTGAGTTGCATTTTGATAAATTCTCACAATATTTCAAACTTTTTAGATAAAATTATATCTGTTACGGTGATTTCTGATCAATGATCTTTGATGCTGCAATTGTAGTTGTTTTAGAATGCCACAAGTACGAATATAAGACAACAAACTTAACTGATAAATGTTTTTACGTTCTGACTGTTCCACTGGCCAGCCATTCCCCTATCTCTCTCCCTCTCTCTGGGCCTCCCTATTCTCTGAGACACTACCATATTGAAATTAGGGTAATTACTAACCCCACAATAGCCTCTGAGGGTTCAAGTAAAAGGAAGAGTTGCATGTCTCTCACTTTAATTTCAAAAGCTGGAAATGATTAAGCTTAGTGAGGAAAGAATGCCAAAATCCAACATAGACTGAAAGCTAGCACTTTTGTGCCAAATACGTAGCCAAGTTTTTAATGCAATGAAAAGTTCTTGAAGAAAATTAAATGTGCTACCGCAGTGAACACATGAATGACAAGAAAGTGAAACAGCCTACTGCTGATATGAAGAAAGGTTTGTATGAATGGAAGAATAAACCAGCCACAATGTTCCCTTGAGCCAACACCTACTCCAGGGCAAGACCATAACTCTCCTATATTCTGTGAAGGCTGAGAAAGATAAAGAAGATGCAGAAGAAAAGTTTGAAGCTAGTAGAGATTGGTTCAATAAGTTTAAGGAAAGAAGTCATCTCCAGAACATAAAAGTGCCAGGTGAAACAACAAGTGCTGATGGAAACTCTGCAGTAAGAAGGTCTAGCTATGATCACTAATGAAGGGGCTACATTAAATAACGATTTTTTTTTCATGTAGATAACCCTGCCCCTCTGTTGGAAGAAGATGCCATCTAGGGCTTTCATGGCTGGAGAGGAGATGACAATACCTGGCATTAAAGCTTCAAAGAACAGGCTGACTCTCTTGCTAGGGACGAGTGCATCTGATGACTTAAGTTAAATCTAATGCTCATTTACCATTCCTAAAATCCGAGGGTCCTTAAGTATTATGCCATGTTTAGTCTGCCTGTGCTCTATAAATGTAACAACAAATCCTGAAAGATAGCACATCTGTTTAAAGCATGGTTTACTGAATACTTTAAGCCTATTTTGAGACCTACCAATCAGGAAAAAAATATTTCTTTCAACATACTATTTACTGACAATGTACACAGTCACCCAAGAGCTCTGATGGAGATGTACAGGAAGATTACTGGTTTGTTTTTGTTTTTGTTTTTGTTTTATGCCTGGTAATACAACATTCACTCTGAAGCCCATGCATTGAGGAGCAATTTCAAATTTCAGGTCTTATTATTTCAGAATAAAATCTTTCTTGGTGTTTTTAATATAAGTCTGGTGAATAACTTCTCCTTAACCAAGGCTATGTCAAAAATAGGAGGAAATGGGTCAAGCATAGAAGATAGACTAATAATTAAAGGATGATGCCTTAGATCAAAAAGGTAGCATTGGAAGTAATGAGAAAAAGTTACATTCTAGAAATATCTTCAAGTAGAAGTAAAGATGAACTTGGCCAATAGAGTTGAGGTGTGGGAGAAAAAGAGGAGTCAAAAATGATCAAGTTTTTGGTATGAGTAACTATCAGTTGGGCTAAGGAAGACTATGGGAGAAGTAAGTTTCAGCGAAATAGGATGAATATTGGTAGCTTGGTTTGAAAAATGTTAAGTCTTATTTGCCCATGTGATACTCAATGATTATAAGCACATCTGGGGTTCAAGATATCTATTATAATCAAGTAACATAAATTGGGTTAGAATTAGCATATAGATAATATTTAAAACCATATGACTGGATAAGGTCACTTCGAGAGTGAGGATAGAAAAAAAATAAATTTGAAACAAAGACAATGATGAGGAAGATGAAAGTATAACAAGCAAAGGAGACAGAGAATTATTTACCAGAAAAGTAACAGAAACATGAGATTAGCATCCTCAAAGTCAAGTGAAAAACTATTTCATAGAGGAAAGAATGACCAACTGTGTCAGGAACTATTGAGAAGTCAAGAAAAAGAGGATTGTGAATTTCCCATTAGAATTGTCAATATAGGGGAGGAAGATGGTGGCAGACCCAGTCAGACTATGTGAGTCCCACTGTGAGTGAGTGAGTGAGTGCAAGGAAAATTTTGCCTACGCGTCTGTGAGTAAATGGGTGTATGAGTGGCTGACTGAGTGGGGACTCAGGAGCAAGTGACCAGGGCCTTCCTGGTGAGGTGGTTGGTGCCACAGCTGCTCTGCTTGGACCCTAGTGCTTCCAGGGACACAGAAACTGAGTGCCATTTTTTTTAAATCAGCAAAGCCCTTCCCAGGAAGAAGTTGCTGGGAGTGACTGCTAGGAATGACTACTGGCTCCAGGTTCTGCCTCAACATTGCAGCGCCTGGCTGAACACTGGAAGCAAGGGCTTCAGAGGGAGCACAGCGAGGAAGCCCATAGGTAGAGTCCCACTGGAGAGAATGAAAGAGGCTCCCTTCTACCGTCTTGAAAACTGGGCAGGAAAGTGTTCCAGCTTTCTCACCATAGAGTGATAGACCCTATCTCTATGACCAGCAGATTAACTACTTAGGGGTTGATTGTGACCCAGAAGGAATATCTTGAAAGCACAAACTCCAGAGGTACAGGACAAGTGCTGAGTCTCAGACACCTCATCCCTTACCCTAATTCAGTTGCAGGACAAAGGATGTGACCAGAAAAGGACAAGAAAGACCCCCATGAAGAGATCAGTGGTGAGCCCAGGGCTGACCCAACCCTCTCCTCCCCAACAATTCTCTGAACATCAGACCCCACATGACTCAGATATGACTGAGAGGAACAAACCCAGGCAAAGTCTATACATCAGTCATGATAGGAAGACTTTACTCTGGGATAAGCCTGACTGAGGCACCCCTCTTAGCTAGGGAAAAGACAATCTCCCCACCAGAGGAGATCCCCATGACCATACGAGAGTGGAAGGAGAGGACTGAAGCCCCGTAGAGCCCCACCACCTCCTTCTCTTTCCCTTTGTTGAACAGTGGGGAGATTGTGAATAAGGCCTCAGCTCCATAGAAGACAGCAGAGGGGCTTACATGTGAGCAGTTGAGAGGAACAATTACAGAAATGGCTACAAGAGGGCAGATTATTTTTTTCCTTTTTTGTTTATTTGTTTTGTTTTTTCTTTTTCCTTTGTGCATGAATGTATATGTTAGAGTTCAATTTGCATCCCTCCCATCTTCTTCTTTCTTTCTCTTTCATTGTTTGTTTTCTGTTTATGTGTATATATGAATAATTGAATGTTCATTTGCCAATTTTTTGTTTGTTTCTTTTGATTTATTGTTCTTCTCTTTTTTTTAGTTTATTGTATGTGTGAATATATGTGTGAGGGCTGAATTTGAACTCATCCTTTCTTTTCTCTTTTACTTTTTTCTTCGCCTTTATTTTGTGTAGGGTATGTGTGTGTGTGTGTTTGGTTTTCTTATTTTGTGGTTTGTTTGTTTTGCTTTTTTTTCCAGAGTGTTTTGGTATTTATCTGTGTGTGTGTGTGTGTGTGTGTGTGTGTGTGTGTGTGTGTGTTGAACTGTTTTTTGCTTTGGTTTCTTCTTTTGTTTTACCTGTGCTTTTTTAATTAAATTGTTTTTGTTGTTTTTGTCCATTTAATTTTATTCTACTTTTCTCTGTTCTCCTCAATTCTGTTACTGTATCTTGGAATCACAGGGTACACACACATACTCATTGCATCATCATATAGAAAGGTGGTGGAGAGTGGGTCTCAGGGAACCCATACCATAATCAGTGAACATTGTGATTTGCAAATGGTCTCTGAATCCTAGCTCCCCATCCTCAACCTTATTTGACTCTCAAAACTACAATAGACAGCCAAACTTCCTACCCACAACACTGTTTCAAAATAGAACAAATTCAGAGACCCAATCAAGGAAGAATACAAATGTCAGAAGTGAAAACCTCTCCCATGGCCACTGAATAATGAAATTAAAGAGAAAAGAGATTGGTCAAAAATGAGGAAAAATCAACTGAAGAAAACATGTAACTCCCAATGTTACAAAAATAAAATGCCTGAAAAATTAGACCTCAGAGCCCAAACAATGGAAGTCACCAACAACTGGTCCCAGAATACAGCAAGGATTAGCAGATGGATGGAAAGAGTAAATAAGACTCAAGAAAGACAAGATGCAATACTGAAAGAACTTGTAACAGAGATTATGGCCATAAAAAAATTTTATCCAGGAAATAAATAACAAGATGATAAGCATGGAAAGCAGAATTAGTCAAGCAGAAGAAAGAATCTCAGAACTTGAAGACCAGAACATGGAATTAACCTGATCTGTAAAAAATATAGAAAGAAAACTCAAAAAGAAAGGACAAAGCCTACAAAAAAATGTGTGATTATATCAAGAGGCCAAATCTACACCTGATTGATACCCCAGAAGAAGAAAGGGAAAGGGAGAACACCTTGGAGCAAGTATTTCAGGAGATTATCCAAGAAAACTTTCCCCATCTTACCAGATATGTGACCATCCAAACGCAAGAGATAGAGAACCACCATAGGACTCCAAATGAGGAGACTAACCCCTAGTCACATAGTAATTTGGCTACACAAAGTAGGCACAAAAGAAAAAACCCTAAAGACAGCAAAAGAGAAAGTTTAGACTACTTGCTGGGGAAAACCAATTAGAATAGCTGCAGATCTACTGGCAGAAACACTAAAAGTCAGAAAAGACTGGAGTCCAATATTCAAAGTCCTCAAAGACAAACAATTTCAACCAAGAATTCCTACTCAGCCAA
>CAUYQG010064549.1:0-16791 GCA_963574415.1 Tarsius wallacei | reverse complement strand
AAAATTAGCCGGGCGTGGTAGCGCACGCCTGTAATTCTGGCTACTCGGAAGGCTGAGGCGGAAGGATCGCCGGAGCCCAGCAGGTCGAGGCTGTGGTGGCTGGGAGCGGCCACTGCACTCCAGTCTGGGCGACAGAGTGAGACTCCAACTCAAAAAAAAATAAGTGAATAAATAAAGCTGCAAATAATAGCAGCTACATCAATCTACCAAAAAAGCCTGTCCCTAACTGTCTGAAGACCAGCATTATGACAACATGTGTCTTCTTCAGACAGCCTGTCTGCCATTTGGTCTGTCTCTGCAGAGGTACTTAGTCTGAAGTGTCAGCAAAGGAGGATTTTAGACTTTCTCAGTGACTTACCAATCTGCCCTGTTTGGGGCTGTGTGGGAAACATCACAGGCTAAGTTCCTTGCAGGATGTGGAGGTGTCTGGTGAGGAAGAGAGTGATAGGAAACCCATTAAAAAAAAATCTCACTTGCTCTAGCCATGGCAGCATCTTGAACCTCTCTTGTTCTTCTCATTCATTCTTCCAGGCTATGTCCAGGCTTTCTTTTCTGCCCTAAGTTTAAGCTGTCTGATTTCAAAGCCCAAGTGCTTTTATATTTCATAATCACAGGTATGAATGGTTAAAAAAAGAAGATCATTTGCTTTTGCTTTTCCTGTCATGTGTCAGTCTAGTTAAAACAATTTCAAAATTGAGATTAGAACATTTTCTAATATATATTCAATTTTTGCCTTTACAAGGGTTGAGTCAAGGTTTATTTACCTACAGGGCTAACTCTTAGTTTGATTTTGTCTGCGAGACAATGGAGTTCTCAGTTGAAGATTAGCATTGCTCTATCTGCCTAGTGGTAATTGAAATGAAAGAGTAATAAAGGCTTTTATTCTATAATTGTTTAGGAAGCAGCATGGAAAACTCATTAAGATGTAACAGACCTGAATTCTGGTTCCAGTTCTTATATTTACTAGATTTGCAATCTTTGGTAACTGTTAAGCTCTTTGTGCCCCAGTTTTGTCATCTGTAAAATAAGGGTAATGGCCAGTTTTTTTAGGGCTGTTGTTAAGATAAATGATAAAATTCTATGGGGTAAATTCTGGTTTGGACTTTGTCATCAACAGTTGGAGTCATCAACCTAAACATTGCCCCTGGCCTAGCATATACTATAATTTCACACTTCTCAAGACACTTTTACTCCCATTATTTTATGTACTCTTCACAGTGTGCGCAGAGAAGGAAAGACAGTGTGTTTGTTCCATTTGACAAATGAGGAAATTGTTGCTCAGAGAAGTCAGTGGTTTGACTGAGGACAGAGATCTGTGACTCTTACACTGAGACGCCTTCTTTTGTACATGACCAGTCCTAGGAGAGGGCCCTCAATTGAAAGTCAAGAATATCTTTTCCCCCCCACTTTTTTTTGGAGATAGGGTGTCACTCTGTCACCCAGGTTGGAGTGCAGGCGGTGCGATCATAGCTCACTGTGGCCTTGAACTCCTGGGCTCAAGTGATCATCTCACTTCAGCCTCCTGAGTAGTTGGGAATACAGACTCAAGCCACTGTGCCCAGCTAAGAATACCTAGTCTTAGCTAGGGTAATTTGGGAAAGTCATCTCAGTTTCTACTTTATTAAAATGGAAATACTCTTCTTGAGTCACTTTGGCAAATATTTATTGAGGATTTACTATTCCTTACACTGTATTATTCCTTATACTGTGTCCTTCCCTCAAGCTGCTTATCTTCACTAAAGATAATAGAGAATTAGTTTCAGTGAGAAGAGTTATAACAAATCTGTGTGTGTGGTGGGAAGTGGTGGTGGAAGTGGTCTAGGGTGGTGCCACAGAGATGGCTTTGCTTGTGGGGAGAAATCTCAAAGGATTGTTTATATGAATTAAATTGGATAACAGATATGAATGTGCTTCTTAATTGCTACATAAATGCAGCTCACATCTTGTAGAAGGTACTTTCTTTTCTAGAAATCTTGGCTGACCTAGCAGAACACCATAGTTGGAGTCTAAGCTTAATTAAAGTGAGAAGAAAGTAGCAAGAAAGATGGGGGGCTCATTTTTTTAAAAACTGTGAAGTATTTTGAGTTCAGAAGTCCTTAAGATGGGGTATGTTTGCCTCTTAAAATTGTCTTCTGCTTTGATGACAGAGTGGACCTGTTTTTAAAAAGCCACTTGTGCTGCTGCAGCATTTTAAATATTTAGAAGAGATATTTAACTCAGCCTTGGAAATAAGCGTGTGTCCGGAGATATAAAATGAATCGGGGCAAGACAAAAATTGGGTGGCTGAGCCAAAAGATATGTAATGTTTTTATATTTTAGATTGGTTTGGGTTCAGTATATGTAATTATTGAGGGCTTTCTAAGCACTGGGCTTTGTATGAGGTACTGAGGGGAGAGAGATGAATTAAACATTTCCTAAACAAAGCAATGTATAGTCTGGCAGAAGATATAAGACACAGTGGTAAATAAAGTGATAGGCATTCTCAGGAGATAACTCTACGATCCTAAAGGTAGAGAACCTACTCCAGACATTGCCAAGTGTCCCTGGGGAGCAAATCCATTTCCCAAACCTGTCTTTTTAAAAAAATTTAGTTAATTAATTTATTATAAAGATGTGGGGTACAATTCAGGGCTAGGTATACAAACATTGTTCATGCAGATACCCTTGTTGATGAGGCATGCCCCTCCCTCCCCTAGCAGCTTCCCCTAACTGCCAGTCCCACCCCCTCTTCCCCTGACAGTTTTCCGCTACTGCCAATCGCCTTCCCACAGCATTATAATCCCCAAACTTCTCAATTCCTTTTCAACCCTCGTTGAGATCTACTGTTCTAGACAAAAGTTGCTGGTGGTTTGGACAGGTGGTAACAGGAAAGATGATGAGAAGTGACTGGATTGCAGATCTATCTTAAAGGTAGAGTTGATAGAATTTACTGATGGATCCTATGTGGGGCTGGTAAACAAAAAGTGGGGTCAAAGACAAGTCTTTGATGTATTTGTGGCATAGTAACTGAAAGACTGAAAGAGAACTGAGGGAAGAGAGAACAGATTTTGGACTTGTTAAGTTTGACAATTACTGACAGCTTTGTCTCTTTTTGTGCTTGCTTTGCTTCTGGAGGGTAAGAGCTAGATGTTGTCATCTTTGCATCCACGGTGACTAATACTGTGTCTGGCATGTGAATATGTTCAATAAATGGTGAATGAATGATGAGATTATTTACAGTTTCCTCGAATGATCAGATTATTTATTATTTTCTAAACAGAACTCATGATTTTTTCCCCCCTTCTTCTTCTTCTTTGGGCCTTTGTTTCTGTGGTTCCCTCAAGGGAAATTGATGAAGTCTACTCCTTCGATACCAACGCAAATACTTCCTTTTGCATGAAATCTTTCCTAGTTCTGCAGCTATAATTGATGTCTCCCTTCTCTGCACTTCTTTGCCTTGTTTGAACTTCAAGTATATATTGACTTATGATTAGTTGCTTTGTGATTGACTGCCACTAAATCAGATTTTACCTTTTCAAAAAAAATTTCATCGTTGCTTCTTTAAAAATTTACAGTATTTTTGTAAGCTATTATTTATACTCCACCTCATTTTGGAGAGTGACCTTAATAGGCAATTAGTTCTACCATCTAATTACTATAAGAAAAAATGGCATATTAGATGATTATTTTAAAAGAAAAAACATCATTGTTGACTGACTTCCTTGTATATTTAACTGGTAGTAGCACAAGATTGCAATTTTCATTCAGTCAATGTACTGCTTTAAAAATGATCTGTGGACTGAGCACGGTAGCTCATGTCTGTAATCCCAGTACTTTGAGAAGCCAGGGCAGGAGGATTGCTTGAGCCCAGGAGTATGAGAACAGCCTGGGCAACATAATGATACTTTGTATTCACAAAAAATTAAAAAAAATTAGCTAGTTGTGGTAGCATGCACATGTAGTCTCAGTTACTTTGGAGGCTGAGGCAAGAGGATTGCTTGAGCCCAGGAATTGGAGACAGCAGTGAGCTGGAATCATGCCACTGCACTCCAGCCTGGGGAATAGAGTGAGACCCTGACGAAAAAGAAAAAAAAAGAAAAGAAATGATTTGTGGTTGCAAAGGAATCAAAATATATCATTTTCAACCTTTAGGCACTTCAATCACAGTAGTCATCAGTTAAATACATCAGCTATTAGGCTGAAAGCTGTAGTATTTAAACAGAATCAAATTTTAAAATTGTTATTGATAGCAGGAATTGGAAACTCATGTGAGTACAGAGACCAGATTAATGCCTTAAAAAGGTCTGGTTAGGCTTAAAATGACAGCAAAGACAAAACATAGCTGGTCAGAGTCCATGGCTTGTAAGAATAATTTGTGAATTATTTACTTTGAAAATCAAAGGACTATATACATGAAAGAAGTTATTGCACTTAATGCAAGTTAACTGCTAACTTATGTAACTTCAACAAGTCATTTGATATTGCTAAGATTTAATTTCTTTGAATGTACAACTTCATTGCTAAAGTCCCTTCTACCTCATTTGATTCTGCTTTTTTCTGCTAGGTGATTGTGTCTTCCTTGATTATAGGCTATTAGTCTTCAGTAACAAATAAAACTACTGGCATCTTATAAAATGCCTCAATTTCACAAGTCTTGTGTTTCATCAGAGGTAGCCAAACTTAGCCAAGCTTCCTATAGCAGCACCCACCACTGAAGATGTCTGAATTTGATCTTTCCTGCTGAAGATATTAGTGGTCTTGCCAAATACTGTACCATAGATGATTTGTTGTTTCTTCTATCCAATCCTATTTAGTTTATTCAGTATTCTAGTGCAGCACTTTTTAGTTTTAAATATGCCAGCTTTTGCTATTAGTGGTGATTTCCTGAAGACATAGGCCATTTCTAGGTCATCTTTAATCCTCAAAACATAGTGCACGTAAAGGCACATGGTAGATGTTTAATAAATGTTTGAAGAGATGGCATACTTATTAGCTTTGCTGGGGATAGAAACTGAAAGGGAAAACTAGTAGGTGTAGATGGCTGAGAGAGAACTTGAAAAGATGGACTGAAGCCAACAAGATGAAATTTAAGAGGAAGACAGCAAAGTTCTGCATTGTAAGTCTCAAGGAGATGGCAACATATGGGCAGACTGGAGGAGACTTAGCATGATGCTATTCTTATGAAAATGGTGGTTTTGACTGTTGTAGCTCAATGCTAGCCAGAAGCATTACAGTGGCAAAAAATTTAACACAGCTTCAGACTAAATTATTGGAAGTACTAAGTACAGTTAAAGGAGGTGACAGTCTCACCATGTTCTGGAGGAGACAGCCTTCACTTATGTTCCCCTCAGGTTACCAGGCAGTAAGAGGGTCATTGCAAACAGAACTCTGCTTACTGGAGGGTGCCAGATCATCATTACTCAAAGAATAATCTGAACTGTTCCCAGTTTGCAATGAGATAAACATAGAAATCGAGAGTACTTAGACACTTTTACAACATTTTACAGAGTAACTTTATGTCTAATGAATCTAATAAAAGGAAATTAGCTTTATCTTGTATGGCTTTTTTTTCCCTCTTTTTTTGCTTGATACTCTATTTTTTTCCTTTTATTTTAAAGATGTGGGGTACAATTTATACTCTATTTTTTATATTAATAGATTTTTTTAAGAGTAGTTTTAGGTTTATAGAAAAACTGTGCATAAAAGAGGTGCTCCCCTCCCATTTCTTCTGTTGTTAACATCTTATTAATGTAGTACAATTGATGAACCAATATTGATACATTACTATTGACTAAAGTTCATAGTTCACATTAGAATTTACCCTTTGTGTTGTATGGTTCTATGAGTTTTTACCAAATGCATAATGTCATGTATTCACCATTCTAGTATCATACAGAATAGTTTTACCACCCTAAAAATGCCCTGTGTGGCAGGGTTCAGTGGGCTCAGCCTGTAATTCCAGCACTTTGGGAGGCCAAGGCAGGTGGATTGCCTGAGTCCATGGGTTTGAGACCAGCCCGGGCAACTTGGCGAGACCTCGTCTCTACAATAAATAAAAAAATTAGCCAGGCATGGTAGCATGCCCTGTAGTTCTGGCTACTTGGAAGGCTGAGGTAAAAGGATCGCTGGAACCCAGCAGGTTGATGGAGACCAGCAGGTTGACAGAGTCCAGCAGGTCGATGTTGGGGTGGCTTTGAGCGTGCCACTGCACTCTAGCCTGGACTCCAGCTCAAAAAAAAAAAAAAAAAAAAAAAAGGCCCTATGCTTCATCTACTCATTCCTTAACCTGATTTCAACCTTCTGAATCCCTGTCAATCACTGCTCTCTTTACTATTTCTATAGTTTTGCCTTTTTTAGAATATCATATAGCTGGAATCAACATTTTTCAACTGGATTCTTTCACTTAGCAATCTACATTTAAGGTTTGTCCATGTCTTTTTGTGGCTTGTAGTTTATTTCTTTTTTTACTGAATAATACTCCATTGTATGGACATGCCACAGTTTATTCATTTAACTCTTGAAGGATATCTTGGTTGCTTCCAATTTTTAGCAATTATTATTATTATTATTTGAGTCAGACTCTCACTTTGTCACCCAGGTTGGAGTGCAGAGGCATGATCATGGCTTACTGCAGCCTTGACCTCCTGGGCTTAGGCGATCCTTCCACCTCAGCCTCCCAGGTAGGTGGGACTACAGGCATGCACTACCATGCCCACCTAATTTTTAATTTTTTTTGTAAGACAGGGTCTTGCTATATTGCTCAGGCTGGTCTCAAACTCCTGGGTTCAAGTGATCCTTTTGCCTCAGCCTCCCAAAATGTTGGGATTACAGGCATGAGCCACTGTGCCCAATCCAATTTTTAGCAATTATGAATTAAGCTGCAACAAACATTTATGGGCAAGTTTCTGTGTGAACATAGTGTTCAACTCATTTGGTTAAATATCTAGGAGTGCAATTGCTGGATTCTATAGTAAGCACATAACGACGTTTTGGTCAATGACAGACTGAATATATGATGTAGCTGTCGTGATGTCCTAAGCAATGCATTGCTCATGTGCTTGTAATGATGCCAGTGTAAACAAACCTACTGTGCTGCCAGTCATATAAAAGTATAGAATATACAATTATAGTACAGTACATAATATTTGATAGTGATAATAAATGACTATGTTACTGGCTTATGTACTATACTATACTTCTAATAGTTATTTTAAAGTATACTCCTACTTATTAAAAAAATGTTAACTATAAATAACAGCCTCAGACAGGACCTTCAGAAGGTATTCTAGAAGACATAATTATCATGGGAGATTACAGCTCCATGCATGCTACTGACCTGAGGCCTTCCAGCAGGACAAGATGTGGAGGTGGAAGACAATGATATTGATAATCCTGACCCCGGGTAGGCCTAGGCCATATGTGTATTTGTGTCTTCATTTTTAACAAAAAAGTTTTAAAAGTAAAAGACAATGAATATAAAAAAGCATACAGAATAAGGATACAAAGAAAGAAAATATTTTGTACAGCTATAAAATGTACTTGTGTCTTAAGTAAGTGTTATTATAAAAGCGTCAAAAAGTTTTTTAAAAATTAAAAATGTTATAAAGTAAATAAGTTACAGTAAGCTAAGGTTAATTTATTTTTGGCAAAATTTTAAATAAATGTAGTATAGCCTATGTGTATTCTGTTTATATAGTCTACAGTGTTGTACAGTAATATAGGTCTTCTCATTCACTCACTACTCACTCACTGACATACCCAGAGCAACTTCCAGTCCTGCAAGTTTCATTCATGCTGAGTGCTCTGTACAGGTGTACCATTTTAGACTGTATTTTTACTGTACTTTTACTATGCTTAGATACACAAATACCATTGTATTATAATTGCCTACAGTATTCAGTCTAGTAACATACTGTATACGTTTGTAGCCTAGGAGCAATAGGCTTTATCACAGAGCCTGAGTGTGTTGTAGACTACCATCTAGCTTAGTGAATGTATATTCTATGGCGTTCATACAATGAGGAAATTGACTAATGATGCATTTCGCAGAATGTTTCCCTGTCATTAAGCAACTCATGCCTGTATTTAGCTTTGTAGGAAACTCCCAACTGTCTTCCAAAGTTGTTGTACTATTTTGCATTCCCACTAGCAATAAATGAGAGTTCCTGTTGCTTCGCCCCCTATAAGCATTTGGTGTTGTTAGTGTTTTGACTTTTAGCCTTTCTAAAGACATGTAATGTTATCTTATTGTTGTTTTAATTTTCAACTCTCCAATGATATATGATGCTGAGAATCTTTTCACATGCTTATTTGTCATGTGTATATCTTCTTTGGTGAGGTGTCTCTTCAAATCTTTCCCCCATTTTTTTGGATCGGGTTGCTTGTTTTCTTATTCTTGAGTTTTAAGAATTCTTTGTATATTTTGAATACAAGTTCCTTATTAGATTTGTTTTCTCCCAGTCTGTGACTTCTTTTTCCATTCTCTTAACAGTGTCTTTTTTAGAACAGAAGTTTTAAATTTTAGTCAAGTCCAAGTCCAACTTGTCCATTTTTTTCTTTCATGGATCATGCTTTTAGGGTTGTATATAAAAAGTCATTGCCAAACTTGGGGTCATCTAGATTTTTTCCTACATTATATATTCTAGACATTTTATAGTTTTGCATTTTACATATGCAGTGGCCTGTGATCTTTTTTTTTCTTTTTGAGTCAGGTTCTCACTTTGTCTCCTAGGCTGGAGTGCAGTGGCATGGTCATGGTTTGTTGCAGCCTTGACCTCCTAGGCTGAGGCGGATCCTTCCACTTCAGCCTCCCAAGTAGCTGGAACTATAGGTATATGATACCATACCCGGCTAAGTTTTTATTTTTTGTAGATACAAGATCTTGCTATGATGACTAGGCTGGTCTTTAACTTCTGGGCTCAAGCGATTCTCCCATCTCTGTCTACCAAAGTGCTGGGATTACAGGTGTGAGCTACCACACCTAGCCTTGTGGTCCATTTGGAGTTAAGTTTTGTGAAAAGTGTAAAGTCTCTAAGTTTTTTTTTTTTTTGGATGTGGTTGTCCAATTGTTCCAGCACAATTTGTTGAAAAGGTCGACCTTTCTTCAGTGAATTTTCTTTGCTCTTTTATAATTGGTTGACCACATTTGTGTGGTCTATTCTGGGCTTACTATGCAATTCAGTTCCATTGATCTATTTGTCTATTCTTTCACTAATGACACATTGTCTTGATCATGTAGCTTTATAATAAGTCACGAAGTTGGGTACTGTCAGTTCTCAAATAGCTAGCTATATAGTTATAGTTATATAAAATATATTGGTGAGGCTACATCTCTGATCAATTGAGTCAAAACCTCTGCTGGTGCTCTAGTATATTTACGTATTTTTAAAGCTTTCCAGGTGATTCTGATGTACAAGGAGAATTGAAAACCACCATACTAAACCATACATCCATAAACTCCTTGAGGATGTGGTCTGGTCACTGATATGTCTGTCCCCAGTGACTTGCACAAGATGCTTAAATAGTTGTTAATGAACCAATGATTAAAAGAACTGGGGGTATTTATTTTGGAGAAGAGAAAAAATGGAGGGGTTTAATAGAGCAGCATACACACATATTAGAAAGCCTTTAATGTGATTTGCCCTGAAGTACATTGCTCCAGGAGCAGACTTAGAAATTTACAGAGGCACCTGAAGCATGTGAGGAAGCACTATCTCATAGTGCTAGTGGAAAGTGAAATCCTTGTTCCTGCATATGTTCCAGCGAAGCCGGGAAGACCACCCATAAGGATGCTACATGGGGTGGGAAGTTGGGTAAGATTAGATACTATGATTATTGATCATTAGTTTGAAAAGCTGTGTCTAAGGCAGGGGGCTGCTTCTGGCTCTCAGCTGCTCTGTATAAACTGGGGTGAGGGACAAGGGTGTGGGGTAAAAAAAATCTTAAAATGACTTTGAAGCTGTATAGCAGATCTCTCACTCTATTATTGACCATTTCTTTCTTTAATGTGGATATCTTCAAGAAATTACCTGTCTTTGCCAATTTGGGACCTCTTAGAACAGCACAAGAACATCCTGAGAAGGGTAAACAATACTTAACTAAAAAAGAACTAGGTTCATTCTTTTCCAATGGAGTTCTTTCTCTACATCTCCTGCAATTAGACTGATTTGGGCACATTGACTGGAGGTGTAGACATCTGTCAGAGAAGATGGATAAATCATAACATTTCTCCCTAGTGCACTTAATTAATTCATCAGGCATAGTGCTGGTTACCTACTCTTTGCTGCCATAGAGAGAAGGATACAGTAGTTGATACACAGATGACTAACAATGGCCTCTAAACAGCATGGCAGGAGAAATAAAAGTAAGAGAAATACATAAATAGGTAAGCTTAGGCTTAGAAGTCAGACCAGGGCTGGCATGACTTAGGCATTTACCAGATGTGTGGTCTTGGTGAAGTCACTGCTTTCTCTCACCCATCACATTGTTTTATATGAAGTTCTGGTGCTGCTTCTTCTAAGCTGTATCTTTAGAAGATGCTTGTTTATTTTCATTTTATCTTACAATATATTAGTCTAGATCATTACCCCCTTCTGTTGCCTGGAGCTCTGAAAAAATTTTAACTTGTTTTCTTATTCCCCCATACCCCCATTCTCCATTGAGCAGCCAGCGATCTTATACAAATCTAAGTTAGATCTTATCATTCCGCTTACAAACCTTCCCAAACCATCCCACTGCTAAAACTTGGAACTACTACTTATGACCTGGAGACTCTGCATAATATGATTCCTTTCATGAATTGCCCCACCTAGAGCAGGGTGGGTGGGGGATAATACTGCCTCTTAGGGAGTATTTGCAAATGTGTGAAGGTGTTTTTTATTGTTTCAGTTGTCCCGGAGGCACTGTTAGCATTTAGGGAGTCTGGGCCATGGCTGGTAAATGTTTGTTTTGTAATGTGCTGTTCAGCTCTCGTCCACCACAATGCCTGATACACAATACGTGGTTAAGAAGCACTTGTATGAGACCTCATTCTCCCTGGACCTGTTTTAACATAACTTGGATTGGTAGAGTGCCTACTTCCTAAGATGGTTGTGGGAGAGAGAACGTTCATGAGGTACCTCGTACCAAATAGTTCTTAATAAATGGTAGCAGCTGTTGAGCTCTGTTTGCTTAGAAGCAGCTAGGAGGGCCCATCTAGCCTTCTTCCTGTGGCATTAGAATTAGAATCTGCCACATTTGGGGGGCTGGGGAGGGCGCTGCATCTCTGTCCTCGAGGCCTAATCTAAAAATTAAGTCTGACCTGAGGAATCCTAGAAGAGATTCCTCTGCACTCAGTTGTAGAAACTAAGTCACAGAAGAGCTCTGGTTCTCTTCTTTGACTCTGGAGCACACCCTGGACTCTGACAGGCCCTGGAAAACCGGGCCTGGGAGAGAAATTACCTCCTGCCGGAGACGGAGCGAAAGAGCAGAGCTGAGACGGTGGGAAGATAGCCTTCTCCCCGCCCTCGGGGCTTCTTTGCAGAAAAGAGAAGCGCGGCTTCCTCCCGCCTCTTCCCTCCCCTCTTCCCCCGCCCCTTCTGCTTCGCCAACCCCGACGCGGCGCCTTCGCTGCCGCCCTGCGAGGGCGCGAGCGTGCTGCACCTCGGGAGCTGGGCGGTGGAGCTGCCAGAGCCCAGCCCAGCCGCGCCGAAACGAGCGGAGCCGGTGGCGCTGGGGCCTGCGCGAACCCGGCTGGGCCGGGAGAGGTGCGGCTCTGCGACGGGGACAATCGCCAGAGATGCCGGGGCCGGCTCCCCCCACCAGGTAATGCCAGCCCTGCGGGGGGCTCGCCCGCAGGCTCTGGGAGACCTCCGCCGGCTTTCAGAGAATGGTGACACCGAGTCCAGTAGATTTTGGGGAGTGCCTTACACTCCTCTTACCTTAAGGAGCCCTAAATGAGACAAGGGGCTGAGGGTGGAACCTTTAGACGAGTCCAGCAGGGGCTAGGCCTGCACTGGAATTAGAGCTCTGCCCAGGGAAGGGTGTGAAGGGGAAGCCGCGCTTTTGGGGAACTGCTTTCAGGAGCTCCGGTCCTTTGCGAGCACCCTTCTGCTTGGTGGCCACGGTGATGCTTTCCTCTGCCTTGGTTTAGCTGCTGGCCTGCCGGGACAGAGAGGGCTTTTGTTGTTGTTTAGCGGTGGAGTAAACTGGGAGATAGAAGACCTGGTGGCTGGTCCTATTCAGGCATCCTCTGTGGGCCTCAGTTTCCTTATCTGTACAGTGAAGGACCTGACATTCTATTTGTAACTCTGGCTTTTCCAGCCTGTCAAAATGTCTTTTGGAAAGGTGAGCTGGTTAAAGTCCTATAATGAATGGGCTGCAGAGATGTCCCCCTCAACCCCTCAAGAGAAGTGTGAACTTGGGAAGCCGACTTCGGTATACTGTTTTCCAGCCAACCTTTTGAAGCCATCTTGCTGGTCTGTTTAGGACCCAGTGACTTCAGGGGCAAGGCAGAGGATGAGAATGCTGATGCTTATTTTCATGTTGAGTCTAGGGATGTTGAGTGTAGGTAGATGGGAAAAAGGAGGTAAAGGTATGTTAATGGTTTTGTTCTGAACTGGCCAATTCTTCAATCTTTAGGTATAAAGTTGCTTCAAACCAGACTTCTTTTCTGTAGCCCCCTCCTTACTCTGCTAAGTTAATGACAGACCTTGTGGCTGTGTAATGTCTTAATCACTGTAATTCCTTCTCTCTGTATTATCTGGCACCGAGAAACTCATGTCAGGCCTGATACTAACCTGCCTTGATTATTTTGGGTCTCCTTCCTCCCCCCGGTTTTTCCATGACTCTACTTCTTCCTCTCCTCACTCTTCTTTCTACTTCCTCCTCCTGATCATTTTTCCTGCCCTGCCCCCTACCCACCTTTTTTCCCACCCCCACTTTCTCCCTTCTTCCTCCTTCCCTCATGCTTCTCCTTTTGTGTCTCCTCCTCTTCGTTAGGCTTTCTCTCTTTTTCTCTTAGAATTTTTGGTTAAGCTTTCTCATTAGTAATAGTTTACTGGTTTGTAGGGATTTTTGCTGTGGTGTTTGTAAGGCCTCAACATACTTTGTTTTCTACCTAACTTACTTGCTTTCAGCTTTCACCTCCAAATCCTATCTCCCCCAAGTGCCATTCTCTCTCCTGACTGACTCTGTCTTGCCTTGGGCCTGCTAATAAGCAATCCTTCCTAGATTTGTTTCCTACCTTCTTTCCTGAGGCTGGATGACAGCAGGGAATAAGCAAGATGAGAACTGGGGTCTTGAAGATTAGAGTGGGAGAAGAGCAAGTGTGTCAAATAGGGCTGGGCAGAGGCTCACATTCATTTTCATGAGATGAGTGACTGGGAGATGACCAGGGACTCTCTGGTAGCTCTGAGGCATTGCTGACACCTGGAGGAAAGGAGGTTGAGGTTGACCTGTGAGATGATAGCACAGATGAGGTGGAGGGAGAGAAGGAGTAGTCCTAGAGGAGAAGTCTTTTGAAGAATAGGGTGGCCTGTGCAAGATAGGGGGGGTTATTTGGGGGTAGGAGTACATGTAGAGAGAAAGATTACTGTCTGGGAAATGGGGCCTTATAGGTTAATTATTTTCCCCTCTGAAGGCTGACTTTTTGGACTGGTTTATTTCTACTCAGCAAATTTTTCTTCTTTAATTAAAAATAAATTTTTTGAACCACTTTGGCTATTTTTATGGGTACAGTTCAGTTGTAATAAATATATTTGTCAACCCTTTCCTCCCTCCTTGTGCTGGCCCCTGGTAACTACCAATCTACTCTGAATCATCTTGAGAGCCACTTTTTTTTTTTTTTAGCTCCCATGTATGAGTGAGAACGTGTGATATTTGTCTTTCTGTGCTTGACTTATTAAACTGAACATAATAGTCTCTGGTTCCATCCATGTTGCTGCAAATGACAGAATTTCATTCTTTTTTAATGGCTGAATAAATATTCCATTGTGTATATATACCACATTTTATTTATCCATTCATTTGTTGGTGGGCACTTAGGTTGATTTCATATGTTGGCTATTGTGAATAGTGCTGCAATAAACATGGAAGTGCAGATATCTTTTTGACATATTGATTTCCTTTCTTTTGGCTATATACCCATTATTGGAATTGCTAGATCATATGGTAGTTCTATTTATAGTATTTTGAGGAACCTCCATACTGTTCTTCTTAGTGCCTACTAATTTACATTCCCACCAACAGTGTATGAGGGTTCTCCTTTCACAGCATCTGTTATTGCCTGTCTTTTTGATACAAGCCATTTTTTTTTTTTTTATTATGTTATTGTGGGGTACAGTTAGGGGTTAGGCATACAAAAATATTTCGTTCAGGTACCCTTGTTGATAGATACAAGCCATTTTAATTGGGGTGAGATGATATCACATTGTGGTTTTGATTTGCATTTCTCTGATGATTAGTGATGCTGAACATTTTTTTCATACACTTTTTGGCCATTGGTATGTCTTTTGAGAAATGTCTGTTCAGAACTTTTGCCCATTTTTAAATTGCATTATTTATTTATTTATTTTTTGCTGGAGTTATTTGAGCTCCTTAAATATTCAGGTTATTAATTCCTTCGGCAGATGGATAGTTTGCAAATACTTTTTCCCATTCTGTGGCTTTTCTCTTCACTTTGTTTATCAGCAAATTTTTCTTGAGCAGTTTCCCCAAAGTGGGGGAATTAGAGGGGAAGCAGAGATGAGAATAATAAGGTTGATGTTTTGCAGGCACTCACTGTGTAGACGAGAATGTGGAATGTGTATACATACAAAAAGCTTTGAATAGTGCATCCATCTATTATCAAACATTCCCTGAACCACCTACTCTGTGCTAGTTATGGTCTTAGGTACTGAGAATACAAAAATGGAAATTGAACTCAGTGCTGCCTTCAAATGCAGGTCAAGGAGTGTGGTAAATATCATAGGAGGAAGCAGAAGGGGCTGTGATAATGCAGAGGAGGGAACTTCTGATTCAGCAAGTCAGTGATGGAACTGGGACCTAAACTCAAGTCTTCTATAAAGGTGGCATCAGTTCTCTTAAGCTATGTCACCTTCTGACCCTGTGTATGCAAAGAATTTTATTATATTCTCCTTTCTGCCTACCTGTGGGGCTGGACTCTAGGTGCTACTGACATCAAAACAAAACAAAACAACAATAACAACAACAACAACAACAACAAAAAACCAGTTCCATGTGGTAGGCCATTGTGCCTTGGCCAAACAAGCACTCATTACCTTGGAAGGGAAACAGACTTTGTCCCTGTTAACTTTTGGCTCAAGGCCACTTGGGTGACTCTGTTCTGAGCTCTCTCTATGAGTCATTTGATCTCTTCCTTCCCTTACTCCCCACTCCGTGTTCTTAAATTCAATTTCTGGCTATAGAGTCCAGAGACCAAATGCAGCTAGGCTAGACATTTTATTTCCACTGGCCTCTGTAGAGTAGGGATTTAACACCTCATAGGGCTGGTGAGGATCAGATGGTATGATGAATGTGTGGAAAGGCTTTGTAAAGTGCTATACAGATGTTATTGTGGTTGTTCCTAAATGCATTTTCAAGCTGTGAAAAAATGCTCAGATGCTGTAGCCTAAAAGTCTCGGGTGCCACTGACTGGTTTAAAGTTGATCTTCAATGAATAAAGGAAAAGGAAAAGGAAAGGACTAGATAGAGGAGACTTTAGGACTGGTAATTGAGCCCGAAGTACTTTGTTTAAGGTAGAGAAGATAGTAGGTGGCAATTAAAAAAGGTATTTTTAGTGACTTCTTATGATATAGCAAAAAAGGGGAGGGGTTTAAAAGTGGATTGACTTCAGTTCAAATCTTGGTTCTACCACTTATTAGTTACCTGATAAAATGGAAGATATTTATACCTACCGCAAAGGGTTATTACAAAACTTAAAACTACTGTACAAACAAAAATAATTATTATAATAGGCACTTATACCTTAAAGGATTATTACAAAGCTTAAAACTATTTTACAAAAAAGAAAAAATAATTATTATATAGTAGGCACTTAATAGCTACACTTACTCTTACCCTGCAAAAATAAACTCTGAAGTCACCTTCTCAAGAAAGTCTTTCCTGTCTCCTAGGCTATTAAGGGCCCCTCTTCTGGATTCATGAAGCACCTATGTGCTTCCTCTTTCCACTCAATCAATAGTGGCATTTACCATGTTGTACTGTTATTGTGATTTGTGTATTTTCTTCTCCCGTCAATCTGTGAGTTTTCTTTTTCTTTTTTTTTTTTTAAATTTAATTTTAAAGATGTGGGGTACAATTCAGGGTTAAGTATACAAGTGTTTATTATGCAGGTACCTTTGTTGGTGAGGTCTGCCCCACCCCCCTGGCAGTTTCTCACTATTGCTAATCCTTTTTCTATAGTATTAGGATAATTGTTCAAGGTCTACTTATGAGTGAGAACATGTGGTACTCAGTTCTTTGTTTCTGTGATAGATCACTCAGTATTATAGACTCTAAGTCCATCCAAGTTGCTGTGAAGTTTATAATTTTGTCCTTCTTTATGGCTGCATAATACTCCATCATGTATATGTACCACATTTTTTTATTCAGTCCTCTTTCGATGAACAGCACGATTGGTTCCATGTTTTTGCTATTGTGAATAGTGCTGCATTAAACATTTATGTGCAGGTATCTTTTTGTAGAATGATTTGAGTTCCTCTGGGTGTATTTCCAATAGGGGGATTTCTGGGTCTCATGGAAAGTGGATTTCCAGTTCTTTCAGAAATCACCACAGTTTTCTGAAGATGTTGCACTAGTTTGCATTCTCACCAG
>CAUYQG010064548.1:0-22563 GCA_963574415.1 Tarsius wallacei | reverse complement strand
AAAATCTCTTCTGCACCAAGTTTCCTTGCTGAACATGCTTTTAAATCATTTGTCTTATATTTTGAAAAAGCAGATAACAGCAATTTAAACATTAAATTTTGTATCAATTATTAATATTGAAGAGAAACAGCTGATTGGAAGAATAGACTAAAGAAGAATTTTGGATACCTTGCAATTCTCTTCTGTAGACTATAGCAACTCTAAATATTTACATTTTTAATACTCAGATGATTATATCAGTTTTGAGCTGCTTCTCAGAAAAGGACAAAACAATTCTTATTATAAACCATCAATCATAATTTTCTAATTTCTCAGCTTTCTTTTGACATATTCTTCATAAAAAAATAAAGAGCTTTTTTCCCATAGAATGAGCTTGATATTCGGTCTCAATCTAGTTTTCCTTCTTAACTTTACCTTTTCTCAAACTGTGAACCCACCACTCAAGTTGAATTAGCTTGCTTTCCCACTTCTAACTCAATCTTTGTTCTTGTTTAATTTTACTTATACTTTTCTTCCTTTTCTTCTTCACCAATCTAAACATCCTACAAGAGCCAGTTTATATGTACATGTACAAAACCTTTTTTTTTTTTGAGACAGTGTTTTGCTGCTCTGACATCATGGCTGGAGTGCAGTGGTGCAATCATAGCTCTCTGCAGCTTTGAACTCTGGAATCAAGTGAACTTTCCACTTCAGCCTCTCGAGTAGTTGGGACTATAGGCATGAGCCACAGTTCCCAGACTACAAGTGCTTTTATAATGAGAGCACAGCGATAACTAGGCTTTCTAATTTAATTCAGTAAAGTTAACTTATTCAACATACTATATTTATTAAAGCCTATGTCTTTAGCATATGAATTTCTATCAATTCATATATTGTTTCATATATGTATTATTGATATTGATGCTTCAGTATACACTCATCTGCATTAGTACTTTAATATTTATTTTGCATTATGAAAAGCCATCCAAATTTTTTTAAGAGGTTTTTTTTAAGGAAGAGAGTGTTTTTTTCCTTCTTTAGGTAGTGAACATTTGCTAATTTTGGTTTCCTGGAAATAATTCCTCCCTAAATTCTCCTTTTGCTTCAATGTAAGCTGATTTCCCTCTTGGGATGCACATTACATTCTGACTTCAGCTAACGGAGGAATCTCTCTCTTAGGCCACAGTAATAGATACAGAGAAAGTCATGGAAACCTAAGGCAATCTGATCAGCCTAGAGCTCAAGACTTCAGTTTGAAAATTGGTGGAAAAATATGCTCCTTCTTTTAGACAAGAATAAGGAAAAATTTACCACAGAAGTCTTTGACAGCCAATGTGAATCCAGGAATAGAGGTACTTGATGAATCTGGATCCAGTACTAAGTCAGTGGAGCCAGAAATAGGAAGTATTGGTCCAAAGTCACCATTACTGCTAGAGGTCCCATCTCCATTTCTTCCTCTCCTTCTCCTCATTGTCCTTCTTCTTCTTCTTGAATCAGGGTCTCACTCTGTCACCCAGGCTGGGGCGCAGCTCACAGCAGTCACAGCCTCCTGGGCTCAGGTGATCTTTCTGCTTCAGCCTCCCTGGGACTACAGTATATACCATCAGCTTGCTAATGTTTTTATTTTTTGTAGATACAGGGTCTCACTATGTTGCCTACACTGGTTTCAAATTCCTGGGTTCAAGTGATCCTCCTGTCTTGGCCTCCCAAAGTGCGAAGATTACAGGAGTGAGCCATTGCACTTGGCTGATGAATATTCTTACCTTGATTAATACTCACTGGAAACACAGAGGAATATTGCCAAGAGACTTACTATCAATTACTTCTAATATCATTGGATGCTTTTCAAGAGAGAATTGAGGTGCTTATGAGTATAGTATTTTTGCTCCAGTTAAGGAAAATCTTACTTTGTTATTTCTTCTCTCTGTGCAGTGCAGTTTACACAAGGCACAAGTCCTCAAAGAAAATCTTACTTGTAACTAAGACTGGTTTCCTCATAGAAATAGTGGCATTTCTGATTTGAAGAACTCAAATTATTATATAAGTTATTGCGAAGTTTCAAACTGATTAATTTGCAAGAAAAAATGTGCCATGACTTACAGGAAGATTCTTTGATCAAAACTCTTTTGTTTCCCTCAAATCTACCTGTGCCACAATGTTTCAGTAAAGAGAATTCAATAAACTATGGATATGACAAAGTCGTTTTTAAAAAATGCATGATCTAAGATCCAAGTAAATCACAGAAATGAAAACTTCAGAGGCACAAGATGAAGCTCAACAAGAACAGAAAATTCAGAAATACTTCAACACAATCCGAAAATGTATTTTGTGAAGCAAAAACACTCAAATATCTCTCTTCAGTATTGTGGTAAGTTAGGAGTCTGGAATGGAATCTGGCTTTCTGCCAGGAAACGTTTTAATGCTCCTACAGTGATTAATTTTCATGTATGAAAGAAAGCAGAGACCATGATTTTCAGCCTTGTAAGGATACCATCAATGCACAAGAAGTTTCTTCACATTTTAAATTAAACTTTGTAATATGCAGACACACACAAAAATGTATCAGTAACAAGATTTAACCTTTTAGAAAAATTTTGGGTGACATGGCTGGTTAAAGTGATGCTTCACTGAAAGGGAATTATTATTTTAATTTGAATTTATTTTGTCTAGAAATATAAATTTTAGCGGCCAAGCAATGCTAACCACAATTGTTAATACTTGGGACACATTTGAGCCAGATTTAACCTCTTGTTTTCTTTATGTCAACCTACTTTTCTAAATAAACAGTGAAACTACGCATTTTACTTTTAAAAAATACTAAAGACAAAACAAAACAAATGAACAAAAATGTCACATACATGGTGTTTTGAAAAGTTAACCAGCCTTAAATTTGGTTAAATTCCTTTTAAAAATGACCTATCTCAAAAGAACAAAGACTACTTTTGTGGCATAGTATTTTTTTCTTATATTGAATTTAAAAAAGACTGAAACATTCAGGAATGTTTGTCAGGCTTTTGTTTGTTTAGTAAAGGTATCACTGGAGTTATGCTTGATTTTTTTAGACATCTATGCCCATATTAGAATTTAATATAACCTCTAGCTCTCACTTATTGAATTTTTCATCTTTTTTTTTTTTTGGCCCCTGAGTTCCAAGACTTTTATTCCCTTACCACCAAGTATATTAAATCAGCATTTCCAGAACAGTGAATTATTTTTGCCCTTCTGCTTCTCAAAGTTCTCCTTCATTCCCTGGGTGAACTGGACACTGAAGAGAATAGATACTCACCTTTTTTTTTTTAATGAGGCATGTTTTAATGGCCCTCATTTGATATAGTTTTATTTTTATCCCATTTTTTTCAACTAGTCTGGCTACAGTCTCTCTATATTCCAGTTTCTTCCTATGCAAAATAAATATAGTAACTTCCTCAGAGGGCTGATTCAAATTTCACATGAAGGTGTATAAGTTACCTAGCACAGTGACAAGCCCAAAGTAAATATTATATAAAAGTTATATATTATGACTTTAAATATAAAGTTTTGGAGAATGATTTGAGATTTGTATATTTTAAACACAGTATAGAGTGAAATCTGATACTCTAAGAAAATGAGCTAACCTACTTAATTTTTAAAATAATCAAACTTTTCTCTTTAAGTCAAATTTTAAAAATTTAATTTAAATGACAATCTTTCTAAAATGTGCCATGTACTCTTTTTTCTTTTTTTTTCCTTTTTTTTTTTGTTTGAGTTGGAGTCTCACTCTGTCTCACTCTGTCGTTCCAGCGATCCTTCCGCCTCAGCCTTCCAAGTAGCTGGAACTACAGCCGCGCACTACCACGCCCGACTAATTTTTGATTTATTGTAGAGATGAGGTCTCGCCAAGTTGCCCAGGCGGGTCTCGTACCCGTGGGCTCAGGCAATCCACTCATCTCAGCCTCCCAAGGCGCGGGATTACAGGCTGAGCCACCGAGCCTGGCTACTTTTTTTTTTTAAGTCAAACAATATATAATAAGATAATTAGTGTCTGTCCTTGCTTAGACCCATTAGAGGAATAAAATTATGAATATCTCTTATAAGCTGCTTCCTGTGTGTCATGACCTATGCTAAATACTACATAGGTTATCTCATTTTATCGTCTTCAAAAATGTACAAGTCTGGTATTGACAATATATTTATAAACAGCATAACTGAAGGTTAGAAAAGTTAAAAAAAACTCACTCATGGTCAAATAGAGTAAATAGCAGAGCTGTATTTTAAATCCAAATGTGTCTAATTTGAATTTAAAAACTTGTGAGCTTAATTATTATGAGTAATCTTTGCTAAAATTTGAAAAAAACAGTAAACATGTTATTACCTTTGTGATTTTTTTCAACAAACTTTTATGTATATGAGTTTTTGTGGACAAATGGAATTATGTATATTTCATTTGATTCATGGGAAGGTTGTCGTTAACAAAGATTATGTCTTGCCAAATTTGTATAGTAATTGGTGGATATATTTGCACTTCCTCCCACTATAAAAACTAAATGAAGGGCAGAATGTATGAGGAGATGTGAATCTAGTTTTCACTTAAGTAAACGATAAGCAACGCATTACTGAATTTATTAACAAATTCTTACTTAGTTTAAAAACTAATTGTAAGCTTGGTTTGTGTTAATACATAACAGCATGTAGGTCAAAGACGTCCCTTGTCCCAACATACTGAGAGCGATATTTACCACTGTTAGTGCAATTCTCTTTAGGACATAGGTAACGAGGACACATTAAGAGCAGTGTGCAAACAATATAATAAAGTGTATGCAACTCTGAGGAATGCTTGCCGGTGCTAAAGAATTCAGCTTCAGAAGAATTGGCAGCATAATTTTTGCTTCTGAAAATCTGAAATCTGAAAGAGGAATTAGAATTTATGTTCTGTAGAGCTACAGGAATGGATTAGCACCATTGGATGGAGGCAAACTTTCATTTCACTATAAGGAGATGTGCTTGGCAGAGCTATCCAGCAACGTAATGAGTTGCTTATGTGATTGGAAGAGTCTCATCCTGAAATATTTTGTTTTCTCAATAAAATATGTTGTAGGTTATATAAAATTTAATAGTGTGTAAAATGTATTCCTTGATGACAGTTTTGACTTTTTTTTTGTCCCAAATTTCAAATATGTGCTCATTACTCTCAACTCTCAATTCCCTGTGGACACAGACAATAGAAATAGCACATTAATGAAATCGAAAGCAAATCCCCAAATCTCATTTGAACAATTAAATTTCAACTTTCTTCCCATATCAAAATCTTCCTGGAGTTGTTAACAAGCCGGCCTACTAAATTTATTTGCATTTCACAGCCTCTTCATTTATTTGCTTTATACAAGGATGAAGTAGAAAAATAAACAACTGGAAAAGAAAAAAAAAGCCAAAAAGTTTGTAGATATTTTAAATTAATTTAGGTGTTAATTTATTTGACTATTTTCCCTTCATTGTATAGATTCTATGTTTTCATACTTTCCCTATTAGTAGATGTTTGTAAAACTTCATTAAATTTATCTGCTTTCCTCTTTGAAAACAACTCTCAGTCTCTTTAGTAATTCTCTTTTCTGAAGCAATGCAATTGTGTCCTATTGGCAAGAGGGGCACAAAATGGCCCTGAGAGTGACAGACATGTTTACCATCATCACAGTCAAGGTCATAAACATCTGTCTATCTATCTATCTATCTATCTATCTATCTATCTATCTATCATCATCATCATCATCATCTATCTATATAGTTTCATATATGCCAAACATCAAATTATAAACATCAATATGTACATTTTGCTATAAAACTACTTTTTCATTAGATGATATAATACAGATTGGAGGGGCAGTACAAACTGGGTCAAGGAAGATATTTTTCTGAGGGACTCACCATTGAACTGAAGTCCAAAGAGTGAATCTGAACTGATATCTCCTTCCAGAGTCCAGTTTGGCCTCCTGAGCCTGAGACTTGGATACCCTTTATGTACTACACATGTTAATTTTTTTTGAGAGATCATATACATTTATGACTTGTGTTCAAATCTGAACTTGTTATTTTCCCCAGGAGACGTTTAAGTTTCTATCTACTATCTCAGTTAAGTCTATCTTTTCAATTCCTCACACCTTCATGTTGTTGTAATATATGCAGGCCAGGCAATAAATGTTACTTGAGGAATCCTGGAGAGAAGAGTTTGGAAGTCATCCTGGAATGTTCTCACTCTGTGTCACTTTGGATCAAATCAATCGTTAATTTATGTTGATTCTTCTCTGCAAGGTCCTTCAATTTGTACACTTCCCTGCTCCTTTAGCTCAGAAAACCTCCCTTCTTATATTATAATACCAACTTCCAGATTGATATTCCTGCCTCTTATTCGTTACTCTCTCTAATCAGAAGCCAGAGTAATCTTTCCTAAACAGCAAATCGAATTACCCCAAGAGCAAAAACCAGTGCCTACTATATGGGGGCACTCACCAATTATTTGTTTAATAAAATAATGGTTTAATATTACTCTCCAGATTATAATTCTTCAGTAACTCAACATTGCACTAAAGTTAAAATTGAAATTACTAAGCACAGTTCACTAGTTCCTACCAACCGAATTCTCACACCATGCCCATCTAAAGCTCAACACAGTATTTGAACTAAGTGCAGTTTCCTGAATGTGCCCACTTCCCTTTTCTGTAGATTCTGTACTTGCTACTGTAACTCCCAAATCTGTGCCGCTCTTTCTCTCTTTAATGGCAGGCTCTGTTTATATTTCAGAACTCAGCCCATGACTCTTGGTTAGGGAAATTCCTCTGCTTCTATCCATTTCCGAGGCATTGAGTATGTTCTCAGAACATCTTGAGACTGCAGAGCCCTTACCTGGTGATTGATATATTCCTAATTACACACATTTCCTAGAATGCATAGGCTACGCTATCTTAATTGTTCCTTCTGCACTGCACAACTCTGGACCATCATGAGTATTCTTAAAATGTTTTTAATACAAAATTGATTTTGCCAGGCAGGGTGGCTCAGCCTGTAATCCCACACTTTGGGAAGCTGAGGTGAGTGGATTGCCTGAGCCCGTGGGTTCGAGACCCGCCTGGGCAACTTGGCGAGACCTCACCTCTACAATAAATAAAAAAATTGGCCGGGCGCGGTAGTGCGCGCCTGTAGTTCCAGCTACTTGGAAGGCGAAGGCGGAAGGATCGCCAGAGCCCAGTGGGTCGAGGCTGCAGTGGCCGGAAGCGGCCACTGCACTCCAGTCTGGGCGACGGAGTGAGACTCAAACTCAAAAAAAAAAAAAAAAAGAAATTTATTTATTTTATCTACTTTGTAATCTCTCTAGTAAGACTCGGGGCAAGCATTAGTTTTATGCTCACATATGAAATCATAGAATTTTTGTACTTATAAGTGGAAAGGAGCCTCTAGTAGTCCAATAGTCTAATTGTGAGGGCAGAGACACTTAGCCTCAAAAAATAAATTGAACTAGAATTGGAAAAAACTCTGTTTTGTAGCATTGTTCATTCCATTGACTTAAACTGATATTGATGTATTTCGTTCATTATTTATTCATTCATTTATTCATATACTTAATCAGTATACTATATATTCCTTGAATTATTTGCTAATTCTCATAGCATAATGATTATGAGCACAGATTCTGGACCCAAACTCCCTGAGTTTGCTCGTGTTTCTTCCACTATTGTTGTGTGATCTTGACACATGGTTTCTAAGGTTTCTTAAATTTATACTGAAGCAGATAGTAGCAATAGCAATGTCTCGGGGCATCAGATAGATTTGGTATAAATAAGGCATTTAGAGAGTCAAGTACTACATAAGCATAAAATATTGCTGGCTATTTATTTAGCACTTAAGAGAAGCAGTTGCCTTTCACAGCTTTCATACTCTTTCTCAATGCTTTCATTTATTTTCTATCTGGATATGAAAATGTAGGCACCTAGATGGTTCACAAAACATGTGTATAGAACCTACAGGGAGGCATTTTCAACTGAATGAATTCAAATTCTCTGTAGGCACTAGGTGTAGAATGATATAATCAAATGGGAAAGGATGTTAGTAGAAAAACTCATCCAGCGTCTTTCTCCATAAAAGCCCATGAATATTATAAATGATGCTTTCCCAGCTGAAAATCAGCAGGCATTATCAATACTTACAAGTTAGGTTAAGGAAATGTCTTTCTTCTTACAGGAACAGTGGTTTAAAAGAACTAATGATGCTAATTATAATAAGTAGCGGGTAAATGTTTCATCAAAAACACTGACCCACAGTCCTAGGGGGTGTTCATTACATGGGGTAGATTTTGCTCTTAATAACTATTTACCCCCTTGTGATAGCTACACATGTAGTAAAGAAAAAGACTGTATTATGCATTTTGCTGGTGAGATCCATGAGGCTGTGAAAAATAATATGAATGTTGTAGTAAAATGCTTTCATTTCTTAGGCATAAATACTGAAAGTTAAGTTTTATATTTGCATAGCTTTGAGTCACAAAACAATTTTAAGTGAATGCCATTTTAGATAAGGTATTGAAAAGGTCTGACATTCTATAATTTTAAAAATTATATTAGTGAATATTTGATGAGACAAGGGATATCTTGAAAGGAAGTAATATCTCAGTTATTGTTTTACCTTATTTATTTATGATTCACATCACAAATTCTTCCAGAAATAATGTTGGAGGTTCAGTTAAAATTTATCAAATATAGTGTAGGCAAAAATAAAGGTTTTTTTAAAAAAATAAAATAAGTAATGCATTCCCTTGGTTTTAAAAAATAAAATAATAGACAAAAGTTTACAGGGAAAATGCTCATATTCACCCTTGTCCCCTCCCACTCTACCACCTGTAAGTAACTAATTTTATTAACATTGTCTGTTTCCAAATAAATAAGACTATATCTAATCATAATTTTCTCCTACTTTTTCCACATAAGTTAGCATAATACAAACATTGCATCTTCTTTTTCTGTTGGCTTTATTTAGATTTCACAATATGAAACACATAAAATCATGCAAGTACTATCAGGGTTGACTTAATAATTTCATATCGTCCAACCTGATAACTTGGAGAACTATTTATATTAGTACATAGAGAATGTTCTTAGTTTTCTTTCCTTCGTGTTTTCAGCAACTGCAGAGCATTCCGTGATGTGGCTATTTCAGAATTGAGTCAATCCCCCCCACAGGAATGAACACTGGGTTGTTATCAATCCTTTGGAATTATAAAAAGGATCAACTAATCAACTCTCATATGCATTTAATCTTATATACAGTAGTTACAGAATGCATTCTTAAAGGCAGAATTATTGGTCAATGAGTAAATGTATTTGTCATTTTGATAAAACAAGTAAAATTAATCTAAATTTCCCTATTGGTTTCTAATGAAGGAGTCAAAAACTGAAGGTGCAGCACAAGCTTAGGCACATTTCTTGGACTATACTTCCATCTCTGTTGCTGATATGAGCCCCTAGCCCCACCCTCCCTATTCATCTGATGGAAGGATAAAGTACTTTCTGGATGAAGCTGGAAGTCCCATGGTCAGTGCTTCACTGGTCTAATATATTGTAAGTGCCTTTTCTTCAGAGGTGGTCCAAACTTCTGATGTTTTTTTTTTCTGTTCACATGTCTGGTTTAAAATAAAACTTTTCTAAGTTACTAAAATATCTTCCTCAGGGACTGGCACATAAGAAACAAAATATTCTTCCATCCCAGGCCAGACAGGAACTCAAGCATAAACAAGCACTGCTTAAATGAGGTGTTTGGGGACTTGCTTTTAGCAGATGTGGAAAATCAGAAATTAGAATATCTTTGTTTACATATAAAATGATGCATCAAAATCTTTTAATGATGCTTATATTTCAATTTTAAGGCAAAGTCATTTTCCCCGGGTAATGCTGACTTCTTTCTAAATTATCACAAATTCTAACTCAATAAAGTTCAAGTTCACAACTTTTATTCAAGGAGCAGTCAAATGATATACTACCCACACTATTTCCAAGTTGGCTTCTGAAGAGCATCCTCAACTTATAGATGCTACTGTAGATGATTCCAAAAGATCATTTTTGTGTAATGGAATTGTTTTGCATCTAATAATGCAATAGCATTTTAATAACTAATATCTGTTGATTAATAATGCAAAAGCAATTAAAATATTTTATAATATAATTTTTATAATATTAAAATACAAGGGATTACTGTTGATGTATTTGTAAGTCAAACTGAAAATAATTTACAACATATTCGATTATAATTTTAGAGTTATAATACATATTTTCTTATTTGGTACCTGCTGATGTAAACTACCCAGGAAATATTGTCACTGTCTGTTCCAGGTTTTGACTATTTATGCTCTGGTTTTAGTCTCCAAATTTTTAGACTGTAAGTCCCACTAAAATAAAAATAGTGGACCTGTCTATGGTACCAAGCATACAGGGAAAAGAAGTCAAACCTCATAGAATTCAGTGATAGCCTTGCTGGAACCAAATGCTGAGAATTATTTGGCAGTTTAAAATGTTGCATCAACTTGAAATGTTTTATTGGTAACAGACAGAATTAATTTTAGTGTGGTTTTGATTAAGAGATTTGTGATCAATTAAAGGTTAAATAATGGTTATCATGGTTACATAGCTATTGACTTAGCTTTCTGTGATGATTGAGAAGAATATATTAAAAGCTTATAGGTATATTTTCAAAAGAAGGCTAAAAGTAGTGAATTCATTAGTCACTGCAACGTTATCCATCTGTATCTCACATGGGAATGGAAGCTTCTTGACAGCAAGAGCAACGCAAGCCAACTTATCTTTGCATCTGCAACACTGGACACCTTGAACATGCTCAATAAATGTTTGACTGATGAATAAACCTATGAATAAATGAAAAGCAACTGAAAGAGGTTATTCATGTTATGCCAGAGTGGAGACATTTCTGATTTGAAAGGATTCAATCATGCCACTTTTATTGACCAGCTGTTTTTCTTCTAGATTTCTCACTGTATTATCACCATAACTCCAATTCCTCACCCTTCTCCTTTATTTCTCCGTAGATCTACTTTCTAATTTACAAGAGGGCACCCTGAAAAAATGGAAATTATTTTTTGAAGATGGGCCTCTTGTAATACAGGCTTCCCCTACTAGGTAAGTGTTCTAGGAACCCATCAGCATCAGTGTACCAGCTAGCATTGTTGTGAGAGGCTGTCTGTGTTCAGCTTCAGTGAGCATTTTTTTTTTTTTTTTGAGATTCTTTCAACATGTTTACCCATTTCATGGTGGGTGATTTGTGAGCACTCTTGCCCACACTGCACTGGGTGATCAGCACTTTTTGACCAACAAAATGTCATGACTTTCATACCCTTCCCTCCCTATTCAACTGATGTAGTCCCAAGTGACTTTTTTGGGGTTTCCCTGGTGAAAAAAGTCCTCCAAGGGAAGCATGTTGCTGAAATGGAAGAGGCAAAACAAAAAACAGCAGGAGCACTAAAAAGTATCAAAATTGATGCGTTCAAAAACTGTTTTGAGCAGTGGAAAAGGGTCTCAATAGGTGTATTGCATCAAATGGAGAATGCTTTGAAGGTGACTGAAGTTTAAACATGAAATAATAAATACACTGTTTTTTATAAATAAATTCCAGTTTTTTGGGGTGCCCTGCATATGCATAATAGATTCTATGGTCTTCCTGTATCCATTATTCACTTATTAATATCCTCAACTCCCTTACTGCTTTTGCTGTCCTTGACTTTAAGCCCCTGATCCAAACCACTGTCCTTGACCCAACCAACTATAGTTGAATCCAAGAACCCCTTTCTGTTACACCACAGATGAAAAGCTGTTAGGGAAGACTCCTCCATTTATATAGATGCATAGTTATACTCTCCAACTAGACTCTGCATATCTGCCTATCCAGTATGATAGCCACCAGCCACATATGGCTATTTAAGTATAAATTAATTAAATCAAAATGCAATTAAAAAAATTTTTAGTTATGCTGGCTACACGTCAAGTGTTCAATAGCCTCATGATTAGCTCTATAGTTGAACAGCACAGATATAGAGCTTTCCCATCACTGCAGAAAGTTCTATTTGACAGCACTGCTGCACCCCATTCAACAATTTTTTCCTATGTTTCAACCTTTCTCTTATGTCTTCCATGTTCTTTTTTTTTTTTTTTTTTTAGTCAGAGTCACACTCTGTCGCCCAGGCTGGAGTGCAGTGGCACACTCACAGCCACCCCAGCATCGACCTGCTGGGCTCCGGCAATCCTTCTGCCTTAGTCTTCCAAGTAACTGGAACTACAGGTGTGCACTACCACTCTGGCTAATTTTTTTTCTTTCTTTTTTATTGTAGAGACGAGATCTTGCCAGCTTGCCCCGGCTGGTCTCAAACCCGCAGGCTCAGGCAATCCACTCACCTAGGCCTCCCAAAGTGCTGGGATTACAGGCTGAGACACAGAGACTTACCTCCATGTTCATTTTAAATCTTCTCCATTTTCCAAGCATTCAATTTCATCCCTACTGCCACTACGCTGTTGGGGATGATCCTTTTTTATACTTTCCTAGAAAAAATAAAGGAAAGTATCGCAAGTAAACTTCCTTTTCTCCAGTCCCAAATCTATAAACTTAAGTGCGTCCAAAGCTAGTGTCTCCTTTCATCTCAATCTCCTTTCAATGTTGGTTTTAATTTCATATTTTCCTGGCTTATTAAGGAACTCTTACTTTAAGCATTTTCCATTTCTCTGCTTGAGCTTCAACTCTTCTCTTTCTATTGACTCATTTCAGCAGTAATTACAGGTTTTAAGTTTCTCCTTTTTTAGGGAAATAAAACTGCTTTTGATTTCACATCTACTGCTGCATTTCTCCCCCACCCTTTTTCCCCAAAGCTTTACGAATTCCACTTTCTGTTGTAAAAAACAGAAAGTCTATCTCTGCATCTGTACCAAATCTGTCCCCATTAAAGTGACTAATTTCCTTGGTCATTGACTACAACAGGCGCTTTTCAGTCCTTACTTTACTTTTCTTGCACTAAATACATATTTTCCCATTTTTCAGTCCTTACTTTACTTTTCCTGCACTAAATACGTATTTTCCCATTTTTCTCAGTTGTCAAGTACTTTATTTTCTTGGATTCCGTGACTCTAGAGTGGTAAAATTATGCTAACCACAATAAAATCTAGCTTGTAAAGAAAGAAAAGTGGTGTTTTTTCACCTTTCTGGTACTCCTTACACCTGACACAGTTCCTGGTGGAGAATGAGCATGCTATAAATATTTGCTGATTTCAAATTCTAATTGAATGTATATCTCTTTACACAAACTTTTCTGGAAACCCTTAGAGGGAACTTGTAAATAATCACTTAACACTGGACTGAACTTTGGAATAATCATGACAAAATTATCAGAAATAAAACCTTGGCAGGTCAAAGATTGTATCTACTTAATGTCCCTTGTTTTGGAGGAGTATAGGGTTAGAAACAAATCATATGATTTGATCTGTAATAACAATATGCTCTACTCTCTCTTCTTCTCTGGCAAACTGTTGACAATTTTTTTTCTTCCTTAATCAGAAATTTATCAAAACATGACCAAGAGTGCCTTTTACATGCTAGTCTCTACTCTAGTTAGTAGAATACAGTAAAATTTTGCTCCAAAGACTTTACAGTATAGAGTGGGAGACTTCTAGGGGATACACCAATAAGTACATGACAATGGTATTTATTGATGAGTGCTATGAAGGAGAGGAAATAAAATATTGTTCACAGTGACTTTCAGAGTTGGTGACCAGAAAAAGGAATCTCACCAGAGGCAACCTTGTGGAAAGAGCTTGAGAAACAGACCATCCAGTCTATGATGCTTCATTATGGCAACCTGACCTAAGATAAATAAGAACTTGAGGGTGAACAGTGGAGCTGTATTATATTCTGATTTATATCTTAGAACTATTATGGTGGTTCATAGTTGAGGACACAATCATAGAAGCAGACAGACCAATTGAGAGATTATTTTTATATTAAATATTAGAAAGGATGTTGACTTGAATTATGAAATCAGTAGCTGAGATTTTGAAAAATTAATATAGTTTAGAGCTATAAATTGAATGGCTTGATATAATGGGCATTGCTGTGAAAGAAATAAAAAAAAAAGTAGAATTCAGCTTGATAAATGTTGGTATCATTTAGTGAGATAAGGAAGGTTTAGGTAGGAAACAATTTCAATGATAAGGAATTATGACTTTTATTACTATTATGTTTAATTAGAGATGATTATTAAACATTAAAATGGAATCTTCAAATGGGCAATAACAATTTTCTATATAAAAATATACACATATTTGTACACACACATATATAAACATGTATAGATAATGTGTGTATATATGTTTTTTTTTTTTTTTTTTTTGAGTTGGAGTCTCACTCAGTTGCCCAGACTGGAGTGCAGTGGCCGCTCCCGGCCACCGCAGCCTCGATCTGCTGGGCTCCGGCGATCCTTCCGCCTCAACCTTCCAAGTAGCTGGAACTACAGGCGAGCGCTACCACGCCCGGCTAATTTTTTTGATTTATTGTAGAGATGAGGTCTCGCCTGCCCAGGTGGGTCTTGAACCCGCGGGCTCAGGCAATCCACTCACCTCAGCCTCCCAAAGTGCTGGGATTACAGGCTGAGCCACCGAGCCCGGCAATATATATGTATATTATATATATATATATATATATATAATCAAGTAGAAATTGACTGAATAAATGTTAGTATCATTACTACAGGCTTGGGGGGGAACTAATTTCAATGAGAAGGAATTGAGCCTTTTATTTCCATCATGTTTAATTGTGTGTGTGTGTGTGTGTGTGTCAGAGGAGGAATCGGGTTGTCAATATCATTTCAGAATCATATTTGAAGCCGATGAACTGGGTAAAACAATTTAGATATGAAATACAGATTAGGGCAGAACAACCAATATAGTATCCTGGTTACAATAATATTTAGAGGCCTGTTAAAGACAAAAAGCCAACAGTGAAAAGTCACACATTAAAGGAAATCCATGAAGAAAAGTGATAATCTGAAATTCAAGAGAATAAAATATTTTAAGTGAGAGAGTTGTCATCTGCGTCATATGTTGAGGAAGATTTGAGTCAAAAGAGCTAGAAAATTAGTTGCGGGCTCGGTGGCTCAGCCTGTAATCCCACGCCTTTGGAAGGCTGAGGTGAGTGGATTGCCTGAGCCCGCGGGTTCGAGACCCGCCTGGGCAAGCAAGACCTCATCTCTACAATAAATCAAAAAATAAGCCGGGCGTGGTAGCGTGCGTCTGTAGTTCCAGCTACTTGGAAGGCTGAGGCGGAAGGCTCGCCGGAGCCCAGCAGGTCGAGGCTGCGGTCACTGCACTCCAGTTTGGGCGACAGAGTGAGACTCCAACTCAAAAAAAAAAAGAAAATTAGTTTTTGGCATTTGTAAAAAGAATGAGATCTAGTATAAAAAAGAGAACATGCAGACAACTATGGTATGGGTATCAATGGTGTGTTGTAATTAATGTTGAGAAAGTCAATTCATCTTATGCTTATATTATTCTCTGTGAAATATAGAAAAGGGTGTTATCTGAGATTTACAAGAAAGAGGAAGTGATAGATAGTTAATTATAAGACACTGTACAAATAATAATCATAGACTGAGAAAATGCATTTTTTAAAAAAGTACAATGGTGTCTTATGGTAGTGAGTAGATCATTTGGTGTTTCTGGTCTTCATTTCAAGTGGTTTCAGTCAAAACTTCTGTATATTTTCTACAGCAACTTTTGGCTATATAATAATGAGAAGCCCGAATTTAACCAGGGTTGAACTTTTTCAGGTGAGAAAGAAACAAGAGAGATAAAGAAAGAGTTACAGGTATTTGCTAAAGCATGACGGGAGTACAGGACCATGGAAGTTGAACTGAGTTTGGAAGAAATTGACATGAGAATAGAATGTTTTCTGTAGAAGTCATTGGGTTTATAATCATTAGAATGGAATATTAGTGCAGTGAAATGAAGGATAGGGATAATGGCCATAAAATAATATTTTCAATTTAAGACTTTGGTATATTTATGGTAGATAACATTGTGGGGAGTTAGGTGGTTCACTGAGGAGATCAAGAAACTGGGTTATGTTAAATGGATCGATCACCACGGATGTTAATAGTAGTAAGAAAGTTGAAGTTCAGTGACACAGGAGTGGGAGTCATTAGTGAGGGATAGAGAGAAGAGAAAAGTTGTGAAGCCAGGAAATGCCAGCAGTCAGGAAAAAAGTGGCTTATTTAGATCAAGGTTGGGAAGAATCTGCTGAATTTCATCCTGCAAAAATGTGGGTCTCAAATTTTTTTCCAAAAGAGGAGAATGCCAACACTAATGTTTTTAGTAACTACTTGCAACCTGATGATATAGTTTACAAAATATGTAGAATTTCAGGTAAATAGAAGTGAGCTGTTAGCTCTTTTTTATTATTATTATTATTTTTATCTAAGTGTAAGTAATCATTGAGATGGCTCAGATTTCAGAAGTTACTTTCTTGATATTTTCTTGTTAACTGATTATTATAAAAGCATTACTCTGATTTCAATTCTCACTAAAAATTGTAAATGTACCTAATTGTCTTAGTAAAAAGCATGGAACATTAAAATATATCTTCAGTAGTTAAGGATGTTGCAGTGCCTGTCATTATGATTCTGAGCATGAATTTATTTGTATGAGTGTGTCATAGTGAATCTGAATCAACATAACTTCAAAATTGTTTTCCTCAAAATATATGCCTTGTAGATTTAAAAATCTTAAACAACTCATTATTATAATTTGAGTGACTTTGCATAAACCCCTAGATTACTGAGCACTTCTGTTAACCTTTTAAATACATCGTCATTGAAAATGGAAGCTTTAAGAAGAGACTTTCAAAAATCTGTGTAAACTGCTTACATTTTAAATGATTTCTATTAAAATATACCAGTCACAGCACATAATGATGAGGTTGTTTTCAACTCTAATCTTGCAACATTTTGTTTCTAATGCAAATTAAGTTATCAAATATTATCTTTTGATATATTAGCAAAATAATTTTAATTCTGATGGTAGTAGTACTAATGTGATACTGTTATATACATGAGGACTATTGTTTAAATAATGCAGAAGAAAAGGGAAAAATACATGAGAGACCAGCAAACTCATTTTTATTAAATGCAGAATTTGTCCTCAATTTGACCCTTAAGAAAAATAAACACACAAAGAAAAGCAAAAAACACTATCTTTAAAGTGTTTCCAGTTCGATTTAATGCACTTTTTTCCATTTCTTGAGTTTCTCTATCTTTAGACTTCTCACTGAATTGACACCATAGCAACACTTTATATTGTTGTAACTGCATTTCTGAATAAGTTTTCTTTTCATTGGAACATGTTAAAAATTCTGGTTTGTTGAAAACTTCACTTTGATTGATTTTTCTTCTCATAATATGAAGTTGAAGAGAATGAACCTCTGAATTATTTTCCCTGGAGAGTTGACTTTACCTTTTTTTAAAAAACTAATCAATTTTATGTGCATAAAATAAGAGCTTTTTAAAAATAATTGGATTTTTTTCCATTGAAAATAAAAATTAATGTACCTTATTATTAAACCTGGTTTCCTAATCACGTTCACGTATTGAACCCTACAATGTCTCAAGCACAGTATTAAACACATTACACAATTGTAAATGTGTTCTTTATGGTTACTCTAAACCAGGAACAAATTTAAAGTTACCCATTAACAGCTTATATTAATAACTATGTGTAGACTAGAGAGAAAATGTCATGAGTAACTTTTAAAATAATTTAAAAGTAATTTTTAAAAGCAAACAGTAAAAACTAGGCAAATTAGGACATTATTCTGCCCTAGAAGATAACAATAGTTCTTTAGTCAATCAGTAAGAATGTTCGGTAACAGGGTAGAGTGATTATTATAAATTTCTGAATATGTAAGTAACTAAAAAAAGAAATAATTAAATAGGAGATACATCACACAGCACATACCTTCTTGTAAACTTTGGCATAGTTCTCTTGATAATCTGTACTTTAGATGTATTCAAATATATATATAACAACACATTTAACTTTTACCAGTTTTAAAAAGCATGTATCTAAAAAAAAAGACAATAACTTCACTCGGTTGGATAAGTCTCTATTATGTGAAATAGGTAAATTGAGAATGAATATAATACAAATGGAAGTCTTAAATCAAGTAGTATAAAAATTTCAAATACAGAATCACATCAGAAGTATTCATAAATACCAAGGTTGATGAAGCATTCTTTTTTTTTTCCAGAATAGTATCTTATGTGTCTCTACAAGGGCCTGCAGAAGCTGCTACAGTGTACTGGTTAAGCCCCTGTCCTTCTCTGAACTTACCTCTACTTTCAGTCACTACATCTTCTGACACAAGATGAATGAATGAAGTCATGACTTTTCATTCTGCCTCTATACGTTTAATCCAGGACCAAGAAAGCGGCCTCAGCAAAATGTTCAACGTCTTATTTCCTTATTTCTTTAAATTCACTGGATTAAAAAAATTTTTAAACTCAATTTTGGTGATTATGTATTATATAGGGTAGATCTTCACTGTTAATGATGTATATTCATATTTTTATCCATGAACACTCTAAATCAGCAAAAACATTTGTGTTACTAAAGCTCATGTTTCCAGTGGAGGTCAATAATGGCAATGCTCTGCCTTCTTGTTTCAGTTCTTACACTGTAAACAAATGTCATTTTCGTGGTCTATTTAGTGCCATATTTTCCACAATTTTATGTTTTTTGCTGCTAATTTTGTCCCCCAACACAGTCCTGAGGTGAAAGTTTAGAAGTGAAAGAAGACTAGAATAGGACTTCTGTAAAAAAATATGTGTTAGATAATCTTCATTTATCTATGCATAATATTACTGCTAGTTGTGAGTCCAACATTAATAAATCAGCAATATGTATTCAACAAAATAATAAGACGTGTAAATAAAAACAAACATAAAGCCGAGTTATGTGTTCACCAGTTGACAAAAATGTTGTGAGCAGAGAGGCTTACAGAAACCTAACCGTGTAATTCTCCTCGGAGATATAATTCAGTATTTGCTAATCCAGGATTCCTAGTGACTTCATAGAACATAACTCTCATGAATAACTAGAGTCAACTATATATTGTTTTATATGTCACTATTTACAAATAGTGCTTTGTAAATAAATTTTAGTTTCTGTTTAAGTAATTCATTCTTATATCTTGCCTACTGTCATTTACTTTAATCATTTAGTGTACTTGTTCTTTTATTGCTGTGATGTACTCCCATTGCTGTAAATACTTTTATATTTTAATTTGTATCTACTTATACTTATTTATGTAATAGAAAACTGGACAAGTCTCTATGATTATTTAGTGTGCCTAAGAAGAAACCCCACTGCTAGCTAACCTTATCTTTGATTTTCACAGGAAGCCAGAGTCCATGGGGAAGACAATAATAAGTCATGTCTACAGCCAGTTTCCAGTTATATACAGATATACTTACTGGAATTGAGGAGCAGGGGAAAGGTCCTAATGGAACTTAGGTTACTGAAAAGTTGAGTTCATAACACAAAAATTGCCAAAAGTGAACAAGATATGCTTGAGCTCTTATGTTGTAAGGGGCCAGGGGATTCAAATACAGTGTAGAAGTTTACATAAACCAAACCCAACTCAACTGTCTGTCAAGGAACAGCCCTAAATGGCCTACAAAGGACAGGTTTATGAAGTAAAATGGAAAGAAATGTATTTTAGAGGTTCAGGAAATTCTTCGGTAGGACACTCCTGGTGCTATGGAATAAAATGGCGAGAACTAAATCACTAGGTGCAGCAGTGTGTCAGGCATTGGCTGAGAAACATCTCCCGTTCACCTGTAGTCTGCTGTCTCTTATTCCAACCACCAGTACTATAATCAACCTAATCAGGGCACTGGTCAGCATCATGCAGTTGAATTTGACCATACCGTACTACCACTGTTTACTTCCTACTCCAGACTTTCTGTTGGTGTTGGTAAAGAAAAGGCAGAGCCTACAGTAGTTAAAGTGGTGAACACATTTTTTTCCAGGGGAAAAAAGACCTTGGTATAAAAATAAGCTCAATTCTGTCCAGGAGGTAGTTTGCTCCTGTAATCCCAGGACTTAGGGGAGGCTGAGGGGGAGTAGCACTTGAGCCCAGGTGTTTGAAACCAGCCTTGGCAGCATAATAAGACCACCTCTCTACAAAAAAAATAAAAATAAAAAAATAAAAGCAAACACAAAAAGTTAGCCCAGCATTGTGGCATGCACTTGTACTCCCAGTTGCTCAGGAGGCTGAGGTGGGAGGATCACCTAAGTCCAGGAGGGTGAAGTTGCCGTGAGTCATGATCATGCCACTGTGCTCCAGCCTAAGTGACAGAACGAGGCTAAAGAAAGAAAGAAAGAAGAGAGGGAAGGAGGGAGGAAGGGGGGAAAAAGAGAGGACGGACGGAAGGAAGGATGGAAAGAAAGAAGGAGGGAGGGAGGGAGAGAGGAAAGGAGAGAGAGAAAAAGAGAAAGAAAGGGAAAGAAAGAAAAAAAAAGAAAGAGGCTCAATTTTGAGAGCATAGGAAAATGTGAATTTATAGCCAAGAGACAGGGTAGGTGTCATTTTATACAAAATTACTAACTGAGCTTTTTGGGTAAACCGACCTAATATCATTCTTGCTGAAGGCCATCCAGGGCAATCAGGTATCATCTGGAGGATGGTGGAGGAAGAGAAACCTTATCAGATATTGAGGGTTATGAAACATTGATGGTAGTAGATTCTCGCTAGACTGACTTAGAATTCTTGCTCTTGTGCTAAAGGCCCAAGGACAGATACTAGTCAAGAAAAGGCTTGGAGAAACTTGACTGAAATGGAGAGAATCTTTGTGAGATACCTAGGAACCTTGTTTAGCACCCATGCTTATCAACTGGGAAATACGAGGAGAAAAATTCTCCATGGGCTTAACATTTCACCAAAGAAAACGAAGCTGGTGGTTATATTTGCCATCCCCTTTCTCCACACCCTTCATCACTGTGGACTATTCTGAGATGCAGAGTGTATGATATCTTGACTTCTCTAAAGAAGATTCCAAGGGATTAAGAATTAGTCACCCCATTGGCCTCATATTGACTGTCTTTTCCTGTCATTTTCTTTGTTCCTCACTTTTGCTTCCTTGGATGGTACATCAAATGAAGGGGCAGAAAATAAAGCATTTGCTTCAGCGTTGGCTTTCTGAGACCCACAGATTAAGATACTCAGTTAAAACTTTTTTGGGATATTTTTGCAAGATACAGACTACCCAATCCAGAAATATCTGGTGGAATGAGTTTTAAAAATGACTCAATTCAGAGGTCAAACATTTCTTTCCAATTCTCGCGTCTGTTTTGGGATTTCTTCTCTTTATTCTCAAGCTTCATGTGACAACAAAATCATCATGTGTATCTGGTTCTTGCATTCCAAGTCCCAGAGTTAAGTGACCCTTTTACATAACATCTTGCCAATATCTCTTTTTAAATTTCATTGTCCTGATTGAGTTCTATTTCTATCACATTACCAGTTTTGTAATATTAGCTTAAGTCTTGTTCTCATTGCTTGCGTTAGAAGTGGTGTCAGCTTTACTTGAACTCTAATAGCTTCAAGGCAATGATGTTTCACTAGAGGAAAATTCAAATTTGGTTGTGAGAAGAGTTCTGAGTGGCTTCTGCAGAGTCAACCTTTGTTATCTACAGAAGATACAAGTTATTCTGTTACAAAATACCACAAGATATAGAACAAGCATTTACCTTCTTCAAACAACTTCTGAACCAGAAGCATCCTGAGACATAGCTGTAATTTGTGAAGCACAGAAAAAGACACTTCTAGGTGAATCAAAATCAGGGCAAGTCATTGTCATTGTGTGCGTGGTTAAACAAAAGCATTGGGAACCCAGTAGGTAGTACATTTTAAAAAATGGGTAAAACAACATCTGCCAACAGTCAAGATAGGTGCCAGAAGCAGCAGTTGAAACAGATGTGAAGCAAAGGCAGTGTCATGAATGTGAATTATATGTTTTAGTAGGTCCCATTGACTCTCAGAGACTAAAGAAAAAAACAGGAGCTTAAATTTTGTTCTTTGGAAACAGAAAGCCATTGAATGTGTAGATTTATGAATAAACTGCTAAATAGTCTCATCTTTTTCCCCCTGCCTCTCAATAGCCTTATCTTTTTTTTTTTTTTTTTTTTGAGTTGGAGTCTCACTCAGTCGCCCAGACTGGAGTGCAGTGGCCGCTTCCGGCCACCGCAGCCTCTACCTGCTGGGCTCCGGTGATCCTTCCGCCTCAGCCTTCTAAGTAGCTGGAACTACAGGCGCGCGCTACCACACCCGGCTAATTTTTTGATTTTATTGTAGAGATGGGTCTCGCTTGCCCAGGCGGGTCTCGAACCCGCGGGCTCAGGCAATCCACTCACCTCAGCCTCCCAAAGGCGCGGGATTACAGGCTGAGCCACCGAGCCCGGCTAATAGACTTATCTTAATATCATAAGGTTGAATTCATCTATTCAGTTTGATGCAGTTTACTAT
>CAUYQG010064547.1:0-11192 GCA_963574415.1 Tarsius wallacei | reverse complement strand
ACAACATCACAAGACTTCATCTCTACAAAAACTCAAAAAATTAGCCAGGTGTGTTGGCTCACATCTGTAGTCCCAACTACTAGGGAGGCTGAGGCAGAAGGATCACCTGAGCCCAGGAGGTCGAGGCTGTGGTGAGCCATGACTCTGCCACTGCACTCTAGCCTGGGCAACAGAGTGAGAACCTGCCTCTCCCCCAAAAAAGTGTTCATGTCACTAGACCTACCAATTGTGTTTCTAGGAATTCATCTTAGAAATGTATTAGAAAACAAACGGGATGTCTATGAATAGGGGAATAGTTAAACAAATCAGATTGATGTCAATATAATAGAGTACTCCATAGCCATTAAAAATGAGGGAGATTTGCATGTACTGCCATGGAAAGATGTCTAAAATAGATTATTAAGTTGAACAAAGCAAATAACAAAATATTTTTGTATAATAATAATGTCATGTACAGTAGTATAAGCATTTTTTTAAATCTAGGGGAATACATACCAAACTGTTGACAATGGTCCTTTGTAAAGAATAGAGAGAGGCCAGATGCTATGGCTCATACCTGTAATCCCATTGCTTGTGGACAGGAGTTCAAGACCAGCCTGGGTAACATAGTGAGACCCCTGTCTCTACCAAAAAAATAAAATCAGCTGGGTGTGGTTCCTGTAGTCCCAGCTACTTGGGAGACTGAGACAGGAAGAATGCTTGAGCTTAGGAGCTCAAGGCTGCAGTGAGCTATGGTCACACCACTATACTCCAGCTTGGGTGACAGAGTGAGACTCCCACCTCTAAAAAAAAGAAAAAAGGCAGAGGTAGACAGTAGACTTTTTCTGTCTGTGTTATGAACTTCTGTAATACTTAAATATTTTTAACGTAAGTTGGAAAAAACCCAGCCTGCAACATGAACTCACTCATATAAGCAAACGAAGGCCAGTTGGATGGAACTCTGTTGAGTGTTACTACTAGTGACTCTCTAAGTGGCAGGATAATGAGCAGTTTGGGGCTTTCTCGTTTTGGGGAAGGCCTCTATAATGAGCAAGTATAACCCTTACAAAGGATAACCCACTTCTGCGACACTCCATTCTAGCCGGGGGGATGCTCAGGGTGCAGTGCTCTGCCGAGCTAACCCACTGCCGCACGGTGTCCTGTTTCTCCAGGATGGACGACATCCAGCTCTGCAAGGACATCATGGACTTGAAGCAGGAGCTGCAGAACTTGGTCGCCATCCCAGGTAACCATTTGCGATGTCGCCTCATGTCACGCGGCTGCTCAGGGCCCCAGCCCAGCCCATGAGTACCCCTGGGGTCTGGAGGACAGAGTTCTTGCCTCCTCCTGGTGTGGCCTCACTCTTGCAATGCAAGGAGTGCTCCCTGACCACATGGTTCAAGCACAGCTTCGAGTCAGGCAGGCTCATGTTCAAGTCCTAATTCTGCCCATCTTCTTGACCTTGGGCATGTCGCTTTACTTCTCTCACACTCCATGTCTCCTCTTCTGAAAAAGGGAGGCCAGGCATGGTGGCTCAGCCTGTAATCCCAGCACTTTGGGAGGCCAACGCAAGCGGATTGCCTGCACCCATGGGTTCGAGACCAGCCTGGGCAACTTGGCAAGACCTCATCTCTACAATAAATCAAAAATTAGCCGGGTGTAGTAGTGTGCGCCTGTAGTTCCAGCTACTTGGAAGACTGAGGCAGAAGGATTGCCAGAGTCCAGCAGGTCGACACTGGGGTGACCATGAGCATGCCATTACATTCCAACCTGGGCGATGGAGTGACACTCCAACTCAAAAAAAGAGAAAGAAACAAAGAAAGAAAGAAAATGGGGTAGTAATATTAGCAGGGCCTCACTCATTGGGTGTCAATATCACAGTGATCAGTGAGATGATACGAGCCTAGGGTTTAGCTCGATCTTTGACAAGAATTAAAGCTGTCAGTGGTTTAGGGGATTAAAGTTCAACTGGGAGCAATTTTGTTCCCCAGAGGACATTTGACAGTCTCTGGAGACTTTTTTTTTTGAGTCAGAATCTAACTCTATGGTCCAGGCTGGAGTGCAGTGGTACAATCACAGCTCTCCGCAGCCTCAACCTTCTGGGCTTAGGCGATCCTCCCACCTCAGCCTCTTGAATAGCTGGGACTACAGGCATGCACCACCATGCCTGGCTAATTTTTTGATTTTTTTTTATAGAGACAAGGTCTCACTATGGTCTCAAACTCCTGGCTCAAGCACTCCTTTCTCCTCCCAAAGTGCTGGGATTTCAGGTATGAGCCACTGCGCCCATCCACGGAGATATTTTTTAATTGTCACAACTTGGGGGAGCCGATGCTCCTGGCATGTAGCAGGTAAAGAACAGAGTTGCTGCCAAACACCCTTCACCGCACAGGACAGACTTCTGCACTGGAGAGTGATCTGGTCCCAAATGCCAGTCATGCCAAGGTGAAGAAGTCCAGATTAACGTTTGTGGTAATACAAATATAGTTGTAATAGCTGCAATTTATTAAGCACTTACCATGTATACACTTATCATATTTGCTTTTCCTTTATTAAATAAGTACATATTTCTTTTGCACCTGGTTCAATAAATATTTAGTCTAGAGGGCATTTAATCATTCAAACAACAGTGACAGTGTAAGCTACTAGTGTGTCATCAGAGCAGCTAACTTTTCATGAGCCCTGACTGTGCACCAGGCAGTAAGCTAGGTATTTCACTGATATATACCTCTTCAAACTTGCAACCGCTTTATGATGATCTGTGTCAAGAGACGTGCAGAGAGATTGAGGAGCTTGCCCAGAGCCACACAACTAGGAAAGAACTGTGCGGTTCTACAGGAGGGCTCACGGGTGTGACAGGAGCTCCAGGCTAGGAAGTCCAATTGGGAGGCCACAGCAAGGCCCGGGGAGAAATGGTGATGGTGTGGACTCAGGAGGGGACCAGAGGAGGTGGGAGGCAAGCTGGATGGTTGCGTGGCAGGCACATGGGGGCATTAGGAATCAGGTGTGGGATGCTAGCAAGCAGGGGGTGAAGGTGGCAGGCGGGGGTTCTCAATGGCAAGTAGGTGGGTAATAGTGGAAAGCAAAAGAGTCACATTGTCAAGTAGGTGGGCAGTGCCTGCAGGTAGGTGGATGGTGCCTGAGACAGGTGGGTGGAGCCTGCAGGTAGGTAGGTGGTGCCTGAGACAGGTGGGTGGTGCTTGCAGACAAGTAGGTGGTGCCTGGAGGCTGGTGGATGATGCCTGCTGGTAGGTGGGTGGTGCCTGCAGACTGGTGGGTGGTACCGAGAGATAGTTTGGTAGTATCTAGAGACAGATGGGTGGTATCTGCAGACAGGTGAGTGGTTCCTGGAGATCGGTGGGTGGTGCCTATAGGTAGGTGGGTGGTACCTGAGACAGGTGGGTAGTGCCTGAGACAGATGAGTGGCACCTGCAGCCAAGTTGGGGCCATTGATAAGGAAAGGTATGGGGCACACAAATGCAGGTGAGCAGCGTTGGCCAGTGACCTGGAGCCCGGGCCAGTCACGGGGCTGTAAGCTGACACAGTCCACCTCTGGGAGTCAGTGGCTTCTCCTGGGAGTCACTGCATCTGAGTATCTGAGGGAGGCTGGGGGATGCCTCTACTGGCGAGAGACAGAAAACATGAATGAATCACCAGGGGACAGAGGTTTGCAGGTGCTGGGGGCCCAGCAAGTTGTCTGCCGATTCTGGCCAAGATCCGGGGAGCAATGGAGGACACTTGGGAATATCGGGTGCTGTCGATGGGTACTTCAGAGGAAAGCCACAGCATGGACTCCCCAGAGAGTTGGAGTGAGCGGGTGCCCTGGTGAGTGTGTGGTGCTGGCATTCACCGGGTGAGGGCAGGGAGGGGCTCTGTGGTACTTGGGGACCCTGACCCCAGGGACCCACCATGGCAAGAGAGATGCCACTGTTGTCCAGTGCAGCAATGGTCGGGATCGGGGCGGCTAAAATTCCCCTGCCCTTTTTCCTGCAGCAGCCTTCTGGTGAATGGTGAAACTGACTTTCTCTCCTCTCCAAATATTAGTTTCCTCACCTCTGGTTCTCTTCCAACTCGAGAAGAAATCGTCAACATTGGTCCTAGGCAGGCAGAAGGATGAGCGGCCCCTTAGTTTTTATTCCAAAGGGGTCTGACCAGGTGTCTAAAATGGGTTTAAGTTTTTGCCTCCTCGTTTTCTCAAGCCTCATCTTCAAGCCCTCTCTTTCTTTTCATTTCTCCTTGGTGTCCTAGCCCTCGGTGTCTGGGACAGGGCTAATGTCATCACCACTGATGACTTTCTTCTAGCAAATGGGTTTCCCTCACCATTGACAGAGAGCTCCTGGCCAAGGCCAAGCTCTCTGCTAAGCCATTTATTCACATTCCTGCATCTTCAGCCTCACTGTGTGTATTTTACAGATGAGGAAACTGATGCTTGAAGAGGTCATGTTGCTCCTTTGAGTTCACCCAACAGGGGAATGGTAGAGCCAGGACTCCCACACTGCCCCGCAATTCAAGTGCTTTCGACAGTTGCCCACATCTGTTTCTTTGTGGATGTTTTCTTCTTCCCAGAAAAAGAAAAAACCAAGCTGCAGAAGCAGAGAGAGGATGAGCTTATCCAGAAGATCCACAAACTGGTGCAGAAGAGAGATTTCTTGGTGGATGACGCAGAGGTAGAGCGGTTGAGGTGAGTGGGCCACCTGCCAGACCCCAACCCTCAGCTCCCTCCCGGAACCCTGGTCTACTCCTGGGATTCACAGCTGTGCCTCACTGGCATGGCCCCGGCCAACGGTCCTGGGACACTGGGCCCAAGTGAACCCCACCCTTCTGGTCCAAGGACCCATTTCATATTCCAGAGATACTAAGATCTGTCTCCAAAAAGTCTTGCAAAGTCCTGTGCATCTTAAGTGGTTGTCGTTCAAGGAGATGAACAAGGAGGAATCACATCCCATGACACATGGCAGAACTTCCAACATCCTCCCTCATCAAGACAGCTTCTTAAAACTTCTGTTGGCTGCTACAAAAACTCTTCTCCTTATGCTGATTTGCTTCCATCCCTCCCCTCTCAACTTTCCAGCTTTCCCTTCCCTTTCCTTTCTCCTTAGTGGCTCCAGTGCCATTGCCTGGCTATCAGGGTCTCCTATTTGTACCTGCCGTCTTGACTTGGACAACCACAGGTCCTGGAGCCGTAGAGCCACTGAAGGCTCCTGAGGAAGCTGGGCATGGGGAAGCTGTGGTGTTGATTCTTAAATATTTTTGTTCCGGCAAAGTCTTTTGGAGCCCTCCAGAAGGAGAGAGGCCATCAGGGCCCCTTCCAACCCAAAGGGTAACTTTCTGATTCTCTGTGTCCCCAGAGACCCCTCTCCAAGGTCTCTGGGATGTGTCTTGCCTAGCTCACCCAGGCTGGACCCACCAACTTTATCCAGGTGACCCTTGGAAAAGCTAAGGTGACTTGCTCCCTGAGACCGGCCACATACCTTGTAGCACAGGTGAATAGGGAGGCTTAAAGGATTAGGATAAGGAGAGGTGTTGCCTAGCTCACTGAACCCCAGTAGAGAGACTGGGCACTGTAATGTCCCTGCCTCTTTCCTGGGGTGTCACCCTAGCTCTGGGTAGGCATGTTGATGTTTCTCTGGTTTAGAGCAGGTTCATCAAATGTAGCACACCTATACCATACACATATAACACACAACAACATATGCGCTCCATCCACAAAGCCTGATACTCTTGCTTCGTTTCTTTGATTCCTTGATGTTTTCCTTGCTCACTGCACCTGCCTTTTCTCTTACAAATCTGCATCCACAGGGAGCAAGAAGAAGACAAAGAAATGGCCGATTTCCTGAGAATCAAGTTAAAACCTCTAGACAAAGTAACCAAATCTCCAGCCAGTGAGTACATACATATTCCTGCCCCCCGCCCCCCAAGAAAGAGCAAAGTCTATTTCAAAGCGTTCTGGGAGCCAAAGAGGGCACAACAAAATGCTTTCTAGAGAGCAAACTTGAACACAGGATGACAGTAGTCAGGGCCAGATTCATGGACCTACAACCTCGATGGGCACTATGCCTGGTTCTGCTATTGATCTCTTGAAATTCTTAATAATTTTGGAACAAAGACCCTGTGTCTTCATTTTGCATTGAACTCTGCAAACTATGTAGCTGATCCTGGCAGCAGTTATCCCTCCCAAATCATGTGATTCAGTGCGTTTCATGGAAGGAACTGGGTGGCCACTGAGGCTCAGGGAGCTCTAACCTCTTTGGGGGCTGGAATCTCTGGAGGAGCCAGAGGCACACTTCTCAGAATCTTAGCCTTATGAGATACCCAGAGCAAAAACATTCTGTGTGAAATGATTTTGTGAAATGCTGCATACTTGACCCTGTGTTTGGAAGGTCCCAATGTCTATTAGGATATTAAAATGATAATGGATCCTACTGTCAAGAAATTTTCTTCTCTTTGTTGACCCAGTGCTTTTAAATGTGTCTAACTGCTGTATTAGTGAGGCCTCTTTCAATTATAAGAAATGGATGTCCGATTGCCTGAGTCCTCGGGTTCGAGACCCGCCTGGCCAACTTGGCGAGACCTCATCTCTACAATAAGTTAAAAAAAATCAGCCAGGCATGGTAGCACGCGCCTGTAATTCCGGCTACTCGGAAGGCTGAGGCGGAAGGATCACCAGAGCCCAGCAGGTCGAGGCTGCGGCGGCCGGGAGCGGCCACTGCACTCCAGTCTGGGCAACAGAGTGAGACTCCAACTCAAAAAAAAAAAAAAAAAAAGTAATGGATGTCCAAACCAAACTGGTGTAAGTGAAAAAAAAAAAGGGTGGGGGGGGGAATTTGTGGAAGAAAGAGCAACAAGAACTAGGATCCCAGGGACTGAATACTATTAGTTCCCCCCTTTCCTCCCATTTCCCATTTTTGTCCTTCTTTGCATGTTAGCTTCATTTTCTCCCACCACACAGGCCTTCTCCATGGGCCCAGAACCCCAGAGCTATAAGTCAGAAGCTCTGAGGCAATACCACAGATTCTTTTTCCTGGTACCTTCTTGGACCATGTCCCCACCTCTTAGACCCACTATCATCACCACAAGGCTGGGAATACTGTGATTGGCCAGGTTTGTGTAACATGCCCATTCTTGCAGCCATAGGAACATGAGCTGTTACCAGAGGAAGAGGGACTGAAATCTTTCTGGGAAGACGAAAACCAAAAGCTGCCATTATCTGTACAACCACAAGCCATCCATTAATGTCCTGTGAAAACATTGGCTGAGAGTGTGAGGAGGAAGTAAAGAGAAGGGCCACGTTCCCTTCTATAGGCCCCTAAAACCACAAGGCACATGATTGCTGCCCAAAGCCACCACTGTCAGTGGACTGTCTCTTCCAGGAAAGGCAAAGTAGAAAAACCACACCTAGCAGCATGGAGAAGGAACAGGGAAACTTACCTTCTGTGTAGGGTTATGGATGGGGAAAAAAAAAAAACCCAAAAATGTTCTGGCAAGAAGTCAAAACACCAAGCCTGCACCACATGCAAGGGGGCAAGGTTATACAACTCACCTGGTGCTGGAAGCCCAAGTTGAAAAAACTACTCTAAAACTAGTGAACTCTCAGGGACACTAGAAAAACTGCTCAGTCGAGATTCTTCTGCATCCCATGGTACACAGCACTCCCATGGAACAAACAGCCTCTATGAAGATGAGCTCTAAGTAAAAATTGAAAACCTATGACTAACTGAATCACCATGAGGGGAATTAGTAGATGCAACATAGAGAATGTCCTCCCAAGAACTAGAAATAATGGAACTATTTAAAAGATATGATTAACTAAGTATATTTAAATTATTAAAGAGTAAAAGAAAGGGATAAAAACTAAAATGAAATAGCAGCATGCTATGAAAAAAGAATAGGCAGACTTTTAAAAGATTTTAATAGCCTTTTAAAAAATTTATCGTCAATGAAGTAAAAACTCAATGGATTAAATACAGAGACACAGCTGAAGGGAGGATTCTTAAACTGGAAGGTAGATCTTGGAAAATTATGCAGAATGTAGTACAGAGAAAAAGGGATGGGAAATATGAAAGAGAAGTTATGAAACATAGAGGATAGAATGAGAAGGTCCAACTTACATCTGATAGGTATTCTAGAAGGAGATAAAACAGAGAATGGGGCATAGAGGTACCTGGAAAGATAACATTTGAGAATTTTCAAGAATTGAAAAATAAGTCCTCAGTCTGTGTGAGGTGGCTCATGCCTGTAATCCCAGCACTCTGAGAGGCTGAGGTGGGAGGATTGCTTGAGCCCTGGAGTTTGAGACCAGCCTGGGAAACATAGTAAGACTTCATGTCTACAAAAAGAAAATCAAAAAATTAGCCAGGCCTGTTGGTGCGAGCCTGTAGTCCCAGCTACTTGAGAGACTGAGGTGGTAGATCACCTGAGCCCAGGAGTTTGAGGCTTCAGTGAGCTTCAGTGAGTGGAGCCACTGCACAGCAGCCTGGGCAACAGAGTGAGATCTTGACTCAAAAAAAAAAGAAAAATATGAGACCTCAGATTAAAGTGACTTGAACAAATTTCCCATTTATCCATTTACCTAATACTTCTTGAACGTCAGGCCCTGTGTTAGGCTTGGCAGGTACAACAGTGAAGAGAGCTGACTAAGAGAAGGACTAAAAGCTATGTTCAGAAGCTGAGACCCAAAAGCCAGTAAGCCCCCAGGGACATGGGAACAGTCACCAAGACCACAAAAAATGCACATCAGCTCTCCACACCACCTGAACAGGGCCTGGAACAAGGCCTGGCCAGGGATGAGGGTGGGGCTGGGCTGCAGATGGTCAGGGCTCCCCACACCTCACCCCTCTCTGTCTCTCTTCCTTTCTCCCTCCCTCCCTCTCTGTGCCTCCACCTTGCTGCAGGCTCCCGGGCAGAGAAGAAAGCAGAGCCCCCACCTAGCAAGCCCACGGTGGCCAAGACGGGGCTGGCACTCATCAAGGATTGTTGCGGGGCCACCCAGTGCAACATCATGTAGCCCCACCTGGGGCCAAGGGGACCCCCTCCCACCCTCTTGTCTTCATAGCCCCCGTTTCACCGGGGCCCAAGAGCTCGCCAAGGCGGAAGGGGTTGAAGGCAAGCCCATGACTGCCGCCAGGGGCCGGCCGCCCTGTACAGAGTGTAGCAATAGGGAGTCCCTCACTGTCGCATGGCCCTCCCCAGAGCATGCCGAACCCAGGAGTCTGTGTCACTGTGTATCCAACCACCAGGAAAGGTCCTCCCTCCAAAAAGTATATTTCCACTTCTATCTAGCTGTATCTAACCCACCGTGTGAATGAGCTGGGAGAGGGGCATGCTCCCCAGGTGTGTATCCTTGTGACTTCTCAGCAATCTAGTGCCGTGTTGGACACATCCCCATCCACCCTCCTAGCTCTGCCGTCTGGCCTGCCCCTAGCGGGCACAGGTCCCATACCCCGTCTGTCTTCTCCCAGCAGCTGTGCCCTGGAGGGCTCCACACAGCCCACGTGTCTCTCAGGCACCATCCCTATAGCGTTCTTGGAGACACAGAGGCCCCGTCTATGTAGATTGAGCTTGTGTGTGATGTCATGGTCACATCTCCTCCTTCCTTCCATCCTGTGTCTGGGCACAGTTCCTATCAGGACGGCGTCCACTGAACTCTCGGTCTGTCCTAGGTGTGTGGAGCAGAGGGAGGCCGGAGAGCAGGGGACTGGGCCCAAGCAGATCCAGGGTGCAGAAGGGAGCTGGAGGTGCCAAGGCCAAGGCTGTGGCGGGGGAGCAGGGGACCCAGAGCAGACACGGCCCTAGGCCCTAGGCACTCTCCACTGCCTGGAGGCCACCACAGAGATGCCAGCGGATGGACGCCACGTCACCAGCCCAACACACAGACCTCCGTGAAAGACCACGATGGGCCGGAGAGGCAGCCTGGCCCAACTGTGTCCCAGCATCGGTGGCGACAATTCCTCCTGTGTAACCTGATGTGCATTTGCGACAGCCAGTCTGGCACAGCCTGTGTGACCTCTCTGTACGTATGTGTCTTGTGACTGGCCTAAGTAGTTAGCGTAACTCAAGACTCGCTGATGTGCAGTCATCCATCGGAGCAAATAAAAATGGAAACCATGTACACTGCATTTTAAAGGTTTTTACTTTTTTCTTGATTATGGAAGTAATCCATGTACATAGTAAACCATTTTAAAAGTACAGAAAGTATAAAGAAGTTTTTTTTTAAGCACTAGTGTTCCTCCGTCTAGAAACCACTTTGACATTTTGCCATTTTTTTGTCTTCCTTGTACATTTTTTCATGATTGCCATCATATTGTATCATTTTATATCCAGTTTTTCCCCACTTATTATACCACTACCGTCTACTACATCATTAAATGCTCTTTGTAAATATTAAACACTTCCTAATCTTATCACTGGCTGTTCAGTAGTCCGTCTTTTAGATGTACTGTCATTTGGCCAAGATTTTCCTTGCTATTGGACATTGTGATGCTTTCTAGTTTTTCAGTATTATCAGTGTCATCCTGGAGAATGAAGCTTCCTCCAAATTTCTGGCTTTTCCTTAAGACAAACTCCTGGGAGCAAAATTCTTGGGCCATTCATGAGTAGTATTTTCAAAATATTCACAACTAAAAAGTTCGTCTGAACGTCCATCAAGCCACGGCAGCTCTGGAGTGGCTCTGCCCGTGGGCCCCATGGCGGTCTTGGGTTGGGCGGCCTCTCCCAGGGGGAAGCAAGACCAGTCCCCCCCACTCGATCTCAGATGTGTTCCTACTTCAGTCCAGGCTTTGGTCTGCATGCTACTTCCTGCCTTTCTGATGCTGAAGAGGGTCCCTCAGGTCACTCAGTGCCACCGGGCTGGCCTCAGGGGACACCGTGTCCTCCTGCACTGATCTAGGCCAAGCAAGTATCCCAGGGCTGCCATAACAAATGACCTCATGCTGGGTGGCTTAAAATGACAGAAATTGATCCTTCCGCAGTTCTGGAGGTCAGAAGTCCGAGATGAAGGTGTCTGTTAGAGGCAGCCTCCCTCTGAAGGCTGGAGGCAAGAAGTCTTCCTGGCCTCTTCCAGCTCCTGATGGCTCCCAGCAATCCTTAGCCTTCCTTGGCCTCAACACTTCAATCTGTAAGTGTCTCCACCTGGCTTCTCCTCTGTATGTGTCTCCATGCACCCTCCTCATCTTATGAGGACACCAGCCATTGGATTTAGGGCCGTCCCAATCCTG
>CAUYQG010064546.1:0-25265 GCA_963574415.1 Tarsius wallacei | reverse complement strand
GCCCGGCTGATTTTTTTTTGATTTATTGTAGAGATGAGGTTTCGCCTGCCCAGGCGGGTCTCGAACCCGCGGGCTCAGGCAATCCACTCACCTCAGCCTCCCAAGGCGCGGGATTACAGGCTGAGCCACCGAGCCCGGCTAGATTCTTTTTTTATTACTAATATATCCCCAATGTCTAGAACGATGTTTGGCACATTGTTCAGAAACTCAATATCAGAAACTCAATACACATTTGTTGAATTAATAAATGAATATAGAACATCAGGCACAAAAATCCCAATAAAGGATAATCTCATCTTGTCATGCTTAATTATTATTATTATTATTTTTGAGTTAGGATCTCACTCTGTTTCCCAGGCTGGAGTGCAGAGGCATGATTACAGTTCACTGCAGCCTCAAACTCCTGGGTTCAGGTGATCCTTCTGCCTCAGCCTCCTAAGTAGCTGGGATTACAGGCATGTGCTACCACTCTTGGCCAAATATTATTGCTATTATTGTTATTGTACAGAAAAGGTCTTGCTATGTTGGCCAGGCTGATCTTGAACTCCTTTGCTCAAGCAGTCCTCCTGCCTCAGCCTCCTAAAGTATTGGAATTAGAGGCATGAGTCACCACACTCAGCCACTTGTCATGCTTAATTTTAAGCCATTTTCTTTTTACTTCCTAGTCCACTTCTCATAACTTAACTCTTAATCTCATCATGTGAAGATGTCTTGAAGCTTTGGTAGCAACCTTCAAGATCTTTGACCTTATAATTCTTGTTACTAATTAGTAGTAAAAGGCTTGACTCACCTAGGGGGAAAAAGTTAGATCTGCCACTAAATCTTACAATTAATTATTTTATTGGATTTTTTCACCAGTAAGGTAGTTCATCTGCCTACAGTTATAATGATATGCCTATCCTTGATGATATTTACTACTCAAAAATGCAATCAGTTAACCTGGAATTGCATGGCAAAATTTGAGAGAGAAAATAGGTTTTCCAGTTCTCAATCAAGACTGAAATTACAAAATCACACAAAGATGTTGTAGGTTTCATAAAGGTTTAGAAAATTATCTTAGTCAACTTCTATACAGTTATTTATTATATAATTTAGTATTTTTCCACAAGTCAATATTCTTTAGAGTATATATAATCATATTCAAATGTGGTGATTACTAGTTGCTAATATGTACTTATTTATGGAATTAATTTGCTCACCATCATTACTGGATTTCATTAGCTTTAACAATTTCTTTCTGGAATTCAATGCTTCTATAATTTAAAAGGTTTGTTTTTAAAAGTGCATACCCAGCTATTATAAGCAGATATAAATTAAGGAGATATTTCATGATAAGAAAGTATCATCTTGGTAAACCATTACCACACAGTGGACATCATCAGGTCAAGTTCATTGAATATGTATTTTCTTCATAGGACAAATGCCAAAATGATGCAGAAATAGCTTTCTGCTTATCTGGATAAGAAGAATAAATAAGAATGGGAAAAGTTTCTATAAATAACTTAGGCCAATCTCTTCCTTCATATGGGAGGAAAATGAGGCCCAGGTAATAAAAGAGACTTAATTTATTGAAAGCAAGACTCCATCATGTTAATATTATTAAACCAAGATACTTTGTATATAGAATACTCAGAAAATACTCGTGTCTTTGAGTATACAAAACCATAAGTTGGCAATCTGATAAAACTCTGGAATGGCTCTTTCAAGGTACAACTAGGGCACAAATCTGAGGATGACATTGTGTTATTCTTCAATATCCAGTACCTGTACAGAGCAAGGTACTGCTGTGGCCTGCTTCTCAGTTGGCCTGATTAAGGTGATATTTAAGCAGATATCTGAAAAAGGTAAGAAAATTTAACAATGAGTGCAGAAAAAAAAATTGGCAGAAGACAGCAAAAATCTTGAGACTAGAACATTTCTGGCATGTTTTTGTAATAGCAAGGTGATAATGGACTCTGGACTAGATGGTGTAAGAGGGTGAGGGTAGTAAGAGATGAAACTGAAGGGAAGTGAGACACTGGAAGAGTTGGGGGAGACTGTATTGCCTCCCTTAAGTCACTGTAGGATCCTTGCTTTATACTCTGAAAGAGAAGAGACACCTTTGGAGGGTTTGGAATGGCTTGATCTGTCATGGATTTTAAAGATTTGACTCTAAGGCACTGATTTCTGTCTCCTTAGTCTCTGTAAGAAAAGGATGGATCCTGAAAAGATGAAAAGGGTCTCTGGGCAGGATTAATCAGATATTGTTTTGTTCTTCTTCTGCTTATACCTTACCCATGAGGGAAAACTGTGGAATCAGGCTTTGACTCCAGCGCTTTAGGCACATTCTCAAAGCTAGTTTCTAGTTACATTCCTCTCTGTTTGCCCATTACAATAACTCTATGGTGGCTATGTTCTGTACTTGCTACTAATATCAAGAAAGAAACAGGTGGATTTTCTACCAAATATTTATATGTTTTATCAACTAGCAAGAAAAGGTTGTTCTAATATATGTCTTCTTCATGTAAGATAATACATTTGTTTTCATCTAATGGACCCCTAGATATAACATTAAGTAGTGATTTTTAGTAGTTAAGGATGGTCATCCTTAGACTTGCCACCAACCTTAGGGTATGAGAAATAAATAAATGAATATATCACTACAAACTTTCCCCAAGGTCAAGCAAACAGCATAGTTCTTAACAAGAAAGCATCCAAAAAAAAAGCATGCTTGTATTTCATAGTAATTTAATTTATGATGCCAGAACTAAACAAATTAACACAAAATTATTTTTTATATTATTGAGGGTTTAACTGAGGTTTTGCAACTCACTGAAAAAAAGTGTGCCAACTTATCATCATCATTGATTTTTCTTGACATTTAGGTAGAAGGTCTTACCATTTTAATATGAGATGGTAAGTGATCTATATTGTAGATTTATAGTCACATACTGTAAAAACCTATCAGAAAAGCCAACTAGTCACAATTTTAACCTTTGATATTCTGGATGGTTATATACCAAGAGAATCGACACACTCTGGTAATCTTCCAAATCTGAGAAGAAAGTTTTATAGCCTTCACTACACAGGATAAAATGTGCTGTGCTAAATTCCCTGCCACCGGTACTGCACTATCCTGAATTTGACAAATCAAGTACAAAAGATGAGGTCTTATCAACATTTTTGTGGAGAAATAATTTTTAAGGATGCTAGTTTAGGCAACATAAATTGGAAGAGTAACTCTGATTTATATGTCGCCCTGTTTTATTTTAATTTTCTTCCAAAAAAAGAAAGTTTACATCCGTATTACTCAGCAAATAATTGTACATACATTTTTTTCAACATTTGTCAAAAAGTGGAGACAGGTTTTTGTGTTTCTGTCGAATTTATGTCATGTATCTCCACCAACTTTCTGGCCTGACTGCATCATTATTCTATTGGACAAAAATGGTTTGGCATAGAAATGCCTTGAAATGTTCATGTGCCAACGAGCAATTTGTATCTTAGTGCACAACTTTTTTTTTTTGCTATTTCTATAATGTATTGGCATTTTTATGTTATTATGCATTTATTCAAATATTTGTGTGCTAACATATAGTATTACAATAAGTATTTGTGAGATATTACATGGTACAATTAAAAATAACATAAAATGTGGGGGTACTGTAGAAAATACAGAAAACAGCCCACTAATAGGATTTGTTTATTTACTTCATTGGTTTTGTATCCATTTTTTAAGAGCCACAATCTCATCACTAATACAAATCAAATTTGGTAGGTTTCCCTTTTTTTCTTATTTAAGTTCTTTACTTCATGTTAATTTCACTCCAAGAGGTACACTCTGAGGTGGCATCTGTGATACGATGATTTTTGCAGTGAACATGTGTCTGCTTCCTTGTGCTTTGAGAAGGAAAGAGGTTAGCATTCCTCTGTTCATAGATCCATGGCACAAACTGGATCAGTAAGAGACTTCCGCTGAAATAAAGCCTTTTCATCGTGGATAAAGGCATTGTCATATACTAGTACTATAAAAGGCCATGATTCATTCTGTGTATAGCATTGTGCCTGTAAAAGAAGAAAGTGAAGACAACATTTAAAAAATGTAGAACAACAATAGCAAAACAATGGGGAGGTTTAAGAAATAGAAATATTGGAGACTCTAGGATCCTTGGTTAAAATGTTTGTGTTCCCTCATGCTTCCTTGGACTTGTTCTTCCTAAGAATTTTGATTTTTTTTACTGTTTTCTTTAGCTCTGTGCACAACTCTAAAGTCTATCAGTCACATCACAAGCTAGTTAATTTCAATCCGTCACTTGAATCCAAAAAAATTATGATCAATAAAAATACCAGATGTATAATATGCATTCTGTTTTTTTTTTCCCCTCAAGTATCAAACATGCTTAGTTTTTCTTAACTTCTAAGATGGATTAATATCATATCCAGAATTGGATTTTTGGTCTAAGCAGTATAACATAAGTATTTTCTTTGTTATTAAAATAAATTTATGACTATGTAAAGTTATGCAATGTTGTAGTATTGTTTAATTATTATTTGCTATATTGTGGAACAACTTTTACCAATTAAAAATCATGTTAAATTAGACATTTGTTTATACTACTATTTCCAGATTAATCTCATAAGATAGATTCTCAAAAATGGGATTAATGTGTCAAGGAGATAAACATTTTAATGGTTTTAAGTTCCTATTGACAAATTGCTTTCTAAAATAGATGAACTGATTTATTCTCCAACAAAAAGTATTTTCAACATCAAGTAGTATTACTTTTTCAATATTTCTAATTTAGAAAGTGAAAAATGATAACTCATTGATGTTTCCATTTGTGTTTACTTGATTACCAGCGAGGTTAAACATCTTTATATATGTTATGCTGTTTAATACATTTGACCTTTGTATAAAATCAAATGCATCCTTAATGAGAAAAAACACTGATATATCCACTTGACATGAATACAAGTTAATAGTTGCCTAGAACTTTAAAATAAAGATGTCAAAAATATCAAACATTTCTTTTTTCTATAGCAGTAATTTTTTTACTTCTATTTAGATAATAGTGACAGGGAATTATCATGCAAATTTTAAGCAGACTACCTATGTTGGAGATCCTTGAATAAAAATGCATTGTTAAAATAATATCTGACACATGTAGATGAGCTATAGTGGTTATTTTTTCAAGATTGAACACAATAAACGTATTTCAGAGCTCTCTCTTTTAAAATGGACATCTTAGTACTAAGAAAAGCATCACTCCCAGTAGCATTTTTTTTTAAATCACTCTCCCTCCAAACAGCAGCGTGACTTTTGACACTTTCAGGCAGATTAAAACCTGAAGTCACAGTGGGCAGTCATAAGAATCTAAACACATTGAGCAATGGGTCTCCCCATTGGTGGGAGAAAATTAGCAACTAAAGCCCTTAAAACCATGGATCAATGGTGGTGATGTGCTACAGGGAATTTATGAACAAACTTCTTTCTTTTCAATCTCACAGGGGGCATCAGTAGAGAGTGTGATCCGTTGAAGTCAATAGAAGCCATTGTGAAAATTGTGTGTATATGTGGATTTAAACTGACCTGAGAAATAGCTAAAGGGAATATAAAATATGTGCTAAATCTATGGTAATTGCATAATTGCTTCCTACATTGTTGGGGGAAAAAACTATTTTTAAACATCCAACAAAATGAAAATAGCAAAAAAAAAAAAAATTTACAAAGGTGCAAAATTAAGCTTTCCTTCTGAAATGATCTGGTTGTAAAATAATTTCATTTCAGGAATAATAGAAAAGACATATGCTCTCTCTTCTGACTTGATAAAAAATGACAGCCTATGGTGCATCATAATTGACATAGTAAGCATAATGATATGCTAGAATGCCAAAAGTGTAGAAGCACATGTGCAGCTGAATTTAAGTCCAGATTAGTCACATTAAAATGTATTGTAGGTTGGAAGTTTTCATTCTGCTAACAGGTAAATATTGGAATTTTCCAATTCAACCTTTTCTTAAGCTGAATTCTTACCCTTGTACCCACTATTTGTTCAGGACAAAAATAATACCACAGAAGAATCACTATTGATTTGAAGATAGTGTAAGGGGTAAGTTTGAAGAACAATTGAGATTAGAGAAGAAAGCTTTAGTAAGTTGTTCCAGACCATTCTCTCTTACACTTAGAGAAACGTAATTTCAGCATTTTTGGCAGATACATCTAAGAGTTACCATCATATATTAAAATATGTATATAAATACACATATGTGCTTTTACTGTAGTTCTTGATCTGTCAATTTGACATTATTTTTCAACATCCAGGAATGAGCTATGATTTTTAAAGAGTGTTGTAGTGCCTTCCATATACAAACATAATTAGAATTCCATTGATAGTAGTCTTTTTTATTTTTATTTTTTCTTGAGCTGAGGGCAGGATGCTGGTTGGTTATTGTCTTTTTTCTTTTCAGTAATCTCCTTTATACTATATAGCTTTTTTTACCCAGTCACTTAAACTATTATTTCCTTCTTTACTTTTTATCCTCCAGAAGCATGTTGAAATATCTAAGAAACATATACATGGTCACTCTTATGCTTTTCATAGATTTGAATTTTCTGGAAGGGTAAGAGATGTGGAGATGAGCTTATGTAATCACTCCACCATTTTTTTTTTTTTACAAATCTTCTATCACACTTTTTTCAAAAAGTGAGGTGAAAAGGGTTAAACTTAAAAAAACCCCAAAACACAGGTATAAACATGAGGAAAAACTCCTTAATATAGAATCTTGGATAATTAATTGTATAAGTATTGTCTTTATTTTAGTTTGCTTAAGTCCTAGTACACTTCTTCATAAACTCTTCAATATTTCAAGAATCATCATATTATTTCACATCTTTGTGCTTTCTGCTCCAAATACCTCCTACTTATTCTTCAAGATGCACCAGATATAGCATATCCCAGGAACTCTTTTATGATTCTTGGTATGTATTAAATAATCTTCTATGATCCAATTACATATTGTTTGTATTTTATTGAATTTTATATGAATTAATCTGTTTTGTCAACTATATATAAATTATTTCTTATTATCTTTCTAGCATCCAACAGAACTTTTAACCAGAGGTAGGAGTAGGGACAATAGGTACTTTTAAATATTTATCAAATGAATAAAATAACTGCCTTTATAATTGCATGTTCAACATGAGCCAGAAATATAATCTAGTTGGTAAAAATATTATTGCAGTCAAAAGTTAAAGAAAATATAATATTTGTAAAAATAAAGATGATAAAATTTGTTATAAGTCCGATCACATTTAGAAAATTGTTATTATATCCAATGTCTTTAAAATAAAATATATATAAAAAGAAAATTATTCATACTTTAGAAATCACAATATAGTCGATAAATTGAAAACATTAAATTTAACAAGTTAGAAAATGAGAGACCACAATATATGGGGATCTGATAATTATGTCAATAGAAGAACAGTTAAAGAAAATATAATTTTTTTATCTGAAATATTGAAGGTTCTGAGACATGATGGATATTCCTAAGTATGTAAAAAATTTTGAAGGATCGCCAGAGCCCAGCAGGTCAAGGCTGCGGTGGGTGTTCTTTCTTTGTACAGTAAGAAATCTTGAACAAAAATGAATTTTGTTTTTATCTTGTCTTCTGTACTATTTTTTTGCTTGAAAAGACATTATCTTTTAGAACTTTTTAACCAAACTGCTATGGTTATTGTATATTAAATATACAAATTGGCATTGAAATATTTTGCTGTAATTAGAGAAAAAAATTAGTAGGAAATGAAAGAAACATGCTAATCATGGATAAACCTATATCTGGTAAAATATTGTTGTCATCTATAAAAAATGAAAAAAAATGAAAAGAAAATCTTAAACATAAGAATGAAGAGTCAAAAGGAAATAAATATTTGCTAATGAAATTCTCTTTATAAAGAGACAATGTAGATGTTGATATGGATTAAAACATCAAAAGAGTTGAAAATATGTAGGGATGCATCTTAATTTACAATGCTAGGATAAAGTAGAATTTTTAAATTTTAAGCCAAAATAAAATTTTGATCTGATGAATGTAAAGCAGAAAGGAGAGGAAAAGTAAATAAAGCAACAGGAAAAATGTAAAACAGGTGAAAGAAATGTTTCCTAACATATATATGAACATAATTTTCATAGTTATTGATTTAAAGAATCTGCAGAAGAAATGCTTAATATGAAAGGTTATGGAAAGTTTGAACATTTTAAAAATGAGCAAAGATATATGTTACTCAAAAAACTTGAGTAATATTAATGCTGTGTGTGGAAACATTTTAAAAATGAGTAATGATCCCTATAACTAACAAAATAAAATTTAAGTCAAATATATGTAAATACTTAAAAATGAATTCTACCTGTAAAGAGGGAAATCAAGAATATATGTCATCATAAACCCTTAGCTGCCCAACTTTACAGCCTCAAAATATGTCAAACAACATCTGACAGAAGTGGAGAAAGAATAAACAATGAAATCAGAATGTTCCTGGAGATTCACACTTTATCTCAAAATAATAAACCAAGCAAAGAGGCAATAAATAGAGATCTTGAAGAGTTGAACAATACAGTTTGATTTTTAGATATATACAGAATTCTTCTTAGGAAATATTGGAAAAGTTACCAAAAAAAAAAAAAAAAGAAAAAAGAAAACCCAGCCTCTCTCCCACCCCCCAAAACCCCAAGAAAACCAAAGTTTAGGCCATAAAAGAAGTCTTCATGAAGTCCAAATGATCAATATATTTATCAAGTGCTCTGATTGCAATGCAACAAAATAGAAATTAGTAACAAAATTTTAATTCAAATATATTATGTTTTTGGAAAATACCAAAGCTTATTCCAAGATAATCTGTTGATTAAAAATGAAATTATCGTTTTAATAGTGAAGAAACATTTAGAATTGAATGACTATCAAAATACTAGTTATTGCAATGCAGAGGGGCATAGCTACAAGGTACAGAAAGCAAATTTTAATGCTTCAAATTCATCATTGGCAAATAAGGAAGGTTTAAAATAAATGAATCAAAAATTAAACTTCAAGTAGTTAGATAAATAGCAAAAAGTAAAACTAAAAAAAAAGAAAGAAAGAAACTAATAGAAAAAAGATAATAGTAGAAATTAATGAAATAGTGACTAATGTTAATACAGATGGTTTTTAAAAATCAAAGTTTATACTTTGAAAAGATGAATAAAGTAGAGAGATTTTTACATTGTGGTCAAGAGAAAAAGTGAAAATATAAAACAAACAAAATGCAGAATGAGAAAGAGGAAAACTCTATAAGTAAGAAATAATTTAGACAATAATTGCATATGCAAATATATACTAACATTGTTGAAAACGTGATTGAACTATTTTATTTCCCAGAAAAATGTAAAAGATCCAAATTGATGTGAAAAGAAATTAAAACATCAATATATCAATAAGAACAAAACAATTGAAATGATTTTTAAGCTCTTTTCTCTTTAAAAAAAATCCAAAACTTGATAGTTTTACAAATAAGTTCTACCAAACTTCAAAGAACTATTATTTCTTCTCATATGATGAACCAGAATACAAAAATAGTAGCATATTTGCCCAGCTCATTTTATGAAGACAGTGCAATCTTTATTCCATAGCAAATAAGGAAAACTTCAAATAATAAAATTATTAACTCTGTTTCCTTATAAATATAGATGCAAGTATTCCAAATAAAATACTAACAAAACAAATCTAGTAGTGTATTAGCCAATAATATAACATAATCAAGCAGGGTTATCAAAAAAAATGCAAGAACTTTCTGACATCAAAAAATCTATCAATATTGTTTTCCATATAAATAGATCAAAGAAGAATTCATCCAATTATCTTAACTAATACAGAATATTTGATACAATTCTTCTTCACTTTAAAATTAAAACTCTTATGATCCCCAAAATATAAAGAAACATTTTTATCTTGGTAAATGTGTATTCTAACATATTACAGCAGATATTATTTTAGTGCATTATCTTCAAGATTTGGACAAAGGCAAGAGTGTCTTCTATCACTGCTACATTTTAATGTATGAAAGGAAGACCTAGCCAAAACTAAAGAGAGAAAAGCAGAGATATGCAAAATTGAAAGATAAGACCATAAAGCTGGCTTTTTGTGGATGAAGTGACCATTCACCAAGAAAAACCAACAGTGTTCAGACAAACTATTGAAACTAATAAAGATAAATTCAGTAGCTATGTTATTGAAAGCAAGATCATTCTATAAGAATTGTCAGAAGTAGATAACTCGGGGCTTTTGGGCAAGATGGAAATGGAACAGTTTGGACTGTAAGAGACTCCACAAAAGTGAGTGTCCTTAAAGACTCTCTGCATGATTGAGTGTATGCCAGTGGGTAAGTGAAAGTCTGTCTGAGGGGAGACCCGGGTTCATACACCTCCTTTGGAGGTGACTGCAAGCCACCACCACCCTGAGATTGGAGACCCAGACACACAGAATTGTCTGTCATTCTCAGGGCTCTCTTGACAGGAGGCAGCAGAGAACAGCTGCCCCTCATCACTTGGCATCTGGACCACACCATCACCTGCAGCAGCCGACCAAGAATGAGCAGGAGGAACTATGGAGAAGGCACATTGCGGAAATCCGGAAGAAAGCTCCAAAGCTGGTGATGAGATGCTGATAGATGCCATTTTCTTAGTCCCAGGACTGGGTAGAGACCTGCATTTTCCCACCCAGCTCTGCCCAGCCTCCACCTTGGGACTGAAAGGCCATCCTCTCATCAGACTTGGAGAAACAGATGCACTTCCCCTATGTTGGAAAAGGCACAGATATGTCAGATCTGAGTGGGAGATTTGACAGCAACAGCAGTGAGTAGGGTGAGTCTGGATCTGATCCATCCTCCTCCCACAGTAGTCCATGGGACATTGCTGAGAACAAAACTACCAGACTGTGCTGAGAGAGGAGGGGAGAGGCTAGAGACCAAAGCCACTTTCTAAGGCAGAAGTGGCAACTGAAAGGAATCTGGAATTACAGAAATGACCACGGAGTGATTTTTTTGTCTTCTTTTTTGTTTTTTGTTTTCTTTTTGCTTTTTTCTTCTCCCTTTCCATCTGTTTTTGTTTACATTTTTGTATTGCTTTGTTTCTGTTATTTTAATGTCAGTTTTTAAAAAAAAAATTCTGTTTGTGTATGAATATTTTTGAAGGAGAGTACACCAATGAGGGGGGCATTTGTTTGTTTGTTTGTTTGTATGATTTTTTGTATGTTTTTGACTTTTTTGTTTTTTCTGCCTTTGTTTGTTTCTCTGTTTATTCATTAGTTATTGCACCTGGCTGTTTTCCCTCTTTTTCTTCTCTCTCTCCATCTTCCTTTTGCCTTCCTCCTTCTTTTTGCCATTCATTTTTCCTTTTCTTTTCTCATTTTGCTTTCAGGGGGAAAAAATATACCTCCACTGCATGGACAGATCGTAAGGCAGTGGGAAGTGGGTTCCAGGGGGACCACACACCTGTCAGCAGATAATATGATCTGCAGATAGCTTCTGAATCACAGCTTTCCCCTTAGTTAAATGTTAAAACTGCAAAACACACAGGCCCCTATCCCCAGTCCAGCTTCAGAATTGAACAAATCCAGAGAATTTACACAAAGAATAGGAGATTGAGCAAATAGAAATAAAAGCTATCCCTCCTATCATTGAACAATAGAATTAAAGAAGAGGTTAAAAAGTGGGGGAGGAAAACCTACATAAAAGAAGGATATGAGTCACACACAGGCCCCTGGGAGATCAGTCACTGAGAATACAGACATCGGAACTCAAACAATGAAGAACCCCCAGAATAACTGGTCTCCAACCACAAACTCAGATATCAAGATATTAATAGAGAGAATAAATAGAAAAGGGGAGATACAAGAGGAAAGAATGGCCGGGCTCGGTGGCTCAGCCTGTAATCTCGCACTTTGGGAGGCTGAGGTGAGTGAATTGCCTGAGCCCGTGTGTTCGAGACCCGCCTGGGCAATTTGGCGAGACCTCATCTCTACAATAAGTCAAAAATTAGCCGGGCGTGGTAGCATGCGCCTGTAGTTCCAGCTACTTGGAAGGCAGAGGCGGAAGGATCGCCGGAGCCCAGCAGGTCGAGGCTACGGTGGCCGGGAGCGGCCACTGCACTCCAGTCTGGGCAACAGAGTGAGACTCCATCTCAAAAAAAAAAAAAAAAAAAAGGAAAGAATGAAGGAGTTGATAACTGAGATAGTAGCAATATAGAATACAGTGAATGAAATATATAACAAACTGATAAACATGGAAAGCAGAATTAACCAAGCAGAAGAAAGAATCTCAGAGCTTGATGAGCAAAATATGGAACTAAACCAAGCTGTTAAAAACATAGAAAAGAAACTTAAAAAGATAACAAAACCTCTAAGAGATGAGCAATTATTTCAAGAGGCCGAACCTAAGATTAATTGGAAACCCTGAGGCAGATAGAGAGACAGACACCACCTGGAACAAATTTTCCATGACATTATCCAAGAGAACTTCCCTCATCTCATCAGTGATGTGATCATTCAAACACAAGAGATTCAGAGAACCCCTGCAAGACAACAAATGAGAATACCAACTCCTAGACACATAGTAATTCACCTACACAAAGTAGGTATAAAAGAAAAAATCCTAAAGGCAGCAAGAAAGAAAGGTCAGACTACCCACCAAGAAAGACCAATTAGAATAGCAGTAGAGCTGTCAACAAAAACTTCAGGCTAAGAGGGTTTGGAGCCCAATCTTCAAAGTTCTCAAAGATAAACAATTTCAACCAAGAATAACATACCCAGCTAAGCTAAGTTTCATCAGTGATGGAGAATTAAAATCCTTCCCACACATTCAATCCTTAAGAGTTTATGCAGCCTCCAGACTGATTCTACAAGAAACGCTTAAGAAAGGAAAAATTGAATGGCAATGCCCTTCCTAAGAATACAGGAAAAAGATTGAAAACACACATGAATCAACCCCCAAATCAAAAGAAAGACAACAAACAAATAAACAAACAGCAGCAACAACAAACTCTATAAGACCCTCATGACAGGGATAAACTCTCACATCTCAATAATTAGCCTGAATATGAATAGACTAAATGAACAACTCAAAGGACTTAGAATGGCAAATAGGGTGAAATATCATGAGGCAATAATATATTGTCTCCAACAGACTCATCTCACCAGAAAGGACACTCACAGACTCAAAGTAAGAGGATGGGAAATAAAATTTCAGGTGAACAGAACACAAAAGAAAGCAGGAGTCATGATCTTAATATCAGACAAAATACCTTTAAGCTATCAAAAATTAAAAGATATGGAAGTTCACTGCATAATGATAACAGATTCAATCCATCAACAATAAATATCCTTCCTAAACATATATGAACTCAACATAGGAGCACCAACTTTCATAAAGCAACTTTTAGGTAAACTAAAAAGAGATACCGACTCTAACCTATAATAGCTGGGGAATTAAACACCCCACTAACAACCTTAGATAGATCATCAAGACAAAAAATCAACAAGGAGATCTGGAATCTCAACTTGATGCTGGACCAAATGGATTTAATTGATACCTACAGAACACTCCATCAAACAACCATGGACTATACATACTAGTCATCACCACATGGAACTTACTTGAAGATCAACCACATCCTCAGCCATAAATCGAGCATAAACAATTTCCATAAGATTGAAATTCTTCCATATTCCTTCTTAGATCACAGTGGAATAAAAATAAATATCAACACCAACAATGTTCCCCCAAAACCCACAAAGACATGGACACTAAACAGCAGGTTGCTAAACAATTCCTAAACAACACAGAAATTAAAAAAGAGATTAAAAGATACCTAGAAACAAATTAAAACAAAGAAACCTCTTACCAAAATCTCTGGGATGCCATGAAAAAAGTACTAAGAGGGAAATTCATATCTCTACGAACACTCATGGAGATAAGTTAACAGCCTAACAAATCACCTAAGGATGCTGGAAAAGCATGACCACCAAAACCCTAACTTCAGAAGAAGAATCCAGATCACCAAAATAAAAGCCCAAATTTGGAACACAGAAGACAAAAATATAATACAAAAAATCAATGACACCAAAAGCTGATTTTTTGAAAGGATAAACAAGATTGATGGACCACTAGCTAGATCGATCATGGAAAAGAGAGACAAAGCCCAAATAAACTCAATCAAAAATGCAAAAGATGAAGTCACAATTGACCTGGAAGAAATACAAAAGATTATCAGAGATTACTGTGCACACCTGTATGGAAACAGACTTGAAAACCTAAATGAAATGGAAGACTTCCTGACATCACACAGTCACCCCAGGTCAAAACAAGAAGAAATCAAGACCCTAAATAGACCAATAACAACCCAGGAAATCGACTATGTCATAAGAAAACACACCATGATTAGCATATTTTAATAGACACCACATTTGTTGTTATATCTTTTCCACTTTGAAGAATCTATGACCATTTTTAGAATAAGGCATGTAAGGGGTTCATGGATTGAAAATAGACTAAATTCCACTGTTTCTAATTCTGACTTGTACCCCACATCTTTATAATAAAATTAAGTAAACATATAAATAAAATTTGCTGATAATATTGGTAATAATTCTGTTTAAGCATAAGAATCACAGAGTTTGCCAATTTCTGGATGTGACTAACAAATCTAGACTTACATAAAATTCTACCTAGTTGAGGAAGCAAAATCATGTTTAACACGTTTAAAAGGCAGTGATGTGGACAATTAGGCAAGAAAAAAATTAAACATACCTACACTGAAAATGAGGATGTAAAACTATCTCTATTTGCAGATGACATGATCTTGTATATTTAAAAGCCTAACAAACCTATGGAAAAAACTACTAATACTAATCTGCAAGTTCAACAAAGTTGCAAGATAAAAGAATAATTACAAAAAGCAATTGTATTTCTACACACTAGCAATGAACATTCTAAACATGGAATTTTTTTTGAGTCAGAGTCTCACTCTGTTGCCCAGGCTGGAGTGCAGTGGCACACTCACAGCCGCCGCAGACTCAACCTGCTGGGCTCAGGTGATCCTTCTGCCTTAGCCTTCCAAGTAGCTGGAACTACAGGCATGCACCAACATGCCCAGCTTATTTTTTGATTTATTGTAAAGACGATGTCTCACTAAGTTGCCCAGGCTGGTCTCAAACTCCTGGGCTCAGGCACTCCTCTCGCCTCCACCTCCCAAAGTACTGGGATTACAGCCATGAGTCACCGTGCCCAGACCTAAACATAGAATTTTTAAAAACACATTTATACTTGCATCAAGATAGTGAAGTACTTAGGGATAAGTTTAACAAAAATAGTACAGGGCTTGTACACTGAAAACTGCAAAACATCACTGAAAGAAACTAAAGAAGATCTAAATAAGTGGATAGACATCCACATTCATGGATCAGAAGACTTAATTTTTTTTTTTTTTTTGAGTTGGAGTCTCACTCTGCTGCCCAGACTGGAGTGCAGTAGCCGCTCCCGGCCATCGTAGCCTCGACCTGCTGGGCTCCGGCGATCCTTCCGCCTCTGCCTTCCAAGTAGCTGGAACTACAGGCGCGCGCTACCACACTCGGCTAATTTTTTGATTTATTGTAGAGATGAGGTCTCACCAAATTGCCTAGGCGGGTCTCGAACCCACGGGCTCAGGCAGTCCACTCACCTCAGCCTCCCAAGGTGTGGGATTACAGGCTGAGCCGCCGAGTTAATATTTTTTAAATGACAATACTTTCCAAATCGATCAGCAGATTCAATGTAATCTCCATAAAACCCTGAATCATATTTTTTCAGAAAGCAACAAGCTCTGCCTAAAATTAATATGAAAATGTAAGGGTGCTTGAATAGCAAAAACATTATTGAAAAAGAAAAACAAAGTTGGAAGTCTCACACTTCTTTATTTCAAAACATACTACAAAGTTACAGTAACCAAAAATGTATAGTACTGGCATAAGGATAATCATGTAGTACAGTGGAATAGAATTAAAAGTCTAGAAGTATACTCTTAAATTTATGACCAACTTATTATTGACAAGCATGCCAAGATGATTCAATAGGGGGAAGAATTATCTTTTCAAAGGAAGCTGCTCTCTCAACAAGATACCTACACAAAAACAATACATTTTGACTCCTATTTTACAACATACACAAAAATTAACTCAAAATGGGTCATAGACATAGATGTAAGTGATAAAACTATACACCTCTTAGAAGAAAATGTAGGAGTAAATTTTCGTGAGCTTGGATTAGGGAACAGTTTATCATATATGACGCCAAATGCAAAAGTGGCAAAAAAATTAGACTACATCAAAATTAAAAATTGTTCTGCTTCAAAAATCACCACCAAGGAAATAAAAAGAAAACCTACAAGATGAAATAATATATTTATCAATAATATATCTGGTAAGGGACTGGAATCTAAACTATATAAATAAATATTTTGACTCAAAAAAGGCACATAATCTAATGATAAATGAGAAAAAATAGATATTTCTCCAACTAAGATAGGCAAATGGCCAATAAGCTCATGGAAACATGCTCAACATCTTTAGTTATAAGGGAAATGCAAATCAAAACTACTGTTAGGTGTTGCAGCAACTGCAGCAACTCACTGGGAACAGGCACCAGAGACTGAGAGGAGAATCGAAGGTGTTTATTCCAGAAGTCTCTAGCGAAGTAGTCTCTCAAAAGCTGAACCACGACCCTCAGTTTCAACCTGATTTTATAGAGTTTTTTGTGGTTGCAACATACATGGGTTTGTCATTGGTGGGTTTACAATTTTAAATTTAGGACCAGGAATGGTAATTTCCACAACAAACATTGAAGCAGACATCTTTATGGACACTTCCATATGAGGTGCAGTAAAGTGTGTTTACAGAAGTAGAGACTGTGGTTAAGGGAAATGGCATGCGGCTGCTTACTTAGATAAGACCCTTGAAGTCAGCTTTCCTGCTTGATTCCTGTTTTTCTATCTCATTTGGCACTACCATGAAGGCTATATTAAAAAATACAGACAAGAACAAAATTTGGCAGGGATATAGAGAAATTTGCACCCTTGTACATTACCGATGAAATGCAAAATGCAGCTATTTTAGAAAACATTTGGACAGTTTTTCAAAAGGTTAAACATTGAGTCACTATCATTCAGCAATATACTGTAGGCACATATTCAAATGACATGAAAGCATATGTCCACACAAACTTATACAGGAATGTTTATAATAGCATGAGCTCAAAGTGGAAACAACCCAAATGTCCACCAACTGATGAATAAATTAAGTGATGCATCCATATAGTAAGCTACTATTTGCCTATAAAAAGGAATAAAGCAAGTTTTAGCAAATACATGCTAAAACTTAGATGAATCTTGACAAAATTATGCTATGTAAAGTTATTCAGTCACAGAATACCACATACTATATTATACCATTCATGTAAAATGTCAAAAATAGGCAAATTTATAGTCAGAAAGCAGACTGGTATTGACTAGGGCTCTGGTAGAGATGGGACATTTGGGTTGACCACTTATAGGTACAATGTCTATTTTTTGTGTCAATTGTATATGTTAGATGAATTTTATGGTATGTGACTAATACTTCAATGAATCTGTAAGTAAACAGGCGAGGGTAAGTTAAATAAAGTTGTTTCAGGATGTCATCTTAACCCACTGAGTTTGACTTGTTCAATAATGTCAGGTTCAGAAGTTTTGATTATGTGGGTGCCAATAAAGTGGTGCAGTGTGAGATTTTATTGAAAATATGAGACAATAAATTTAAGGAGGAAATGGGGTAGGACTTTGTTTAAATGACTAATGAAAATAACAAGGTAGATGTAACATAAAATGATAAAAAAGAATGAGTGCTATACTGTCCTCTTATATTATTATTGAGCAAAGGTAATAGTAGCAATGAGAAAGCAAAGGTTTCAGGGAGAATTTTTTTCATTTATTTACTTGTTTGTTTGTTTTTTTATTATGCTGCTTTCTAATTAGGTTTCCAGGAGTCCATAACAACCCAAAGAAGAATGCCTGCTGTGGACTTGAATAACTTAGGTGGATTCAGATGACATTGTAGAAAGGTATTTCTGGGAGATAAAATTGGGTTACAGCTGCCTCAACCTATTGATTCATTCAGAATTAATTTAGCTCCTCTGGCTAGCCAGGTGGGTGGCCCTTTCCTATATTTACCTCTCCTCTTGTTTTCTTTCTTAAGTTTCATGCTTCATTGAAGAAGATGACTTACTTAAATCGTTTTGATAAGCGTAGAGCTGAATCTGACTTCCAAATAAAACTTCCAAAAAGTTCTCAAGGTCAATTTAAAGGAGAATTTAAGTTGTCTTAAGTCATTAATAACAAGGGTAATTCTGAAGAGAGGAACACACAACTTTCCTCAATTAACATGGAAGTTGTATTTCTAGAAAATTCAGGTTATTTAAAAACTTTACATATTTTGCCTTTCTATGTAAATGAAATGAAGCTATCTATCTTCACAGATAATTATAAAGAGGAATTTCACATTTATGAAAATCGATAGACAATGTTTGAAAGTCATAGGAGGCAGGATATTTCCTTATGTTTGGGAAAAGCTGGAACATTTCTTGACTCCTACTTCATCCTAGTAACTCTCTATCTCTGGAAACCTAAAATGCTCCCCTGGGTGCGTAATATCAACTTCCTTAGAAAATCACATATGCATTTATGTCAGGAAGAGATCTCTGTGGAACTTCTTAAGTTAATTATTCATGTATCTATATAGCTATATTTAGTGAATGGATTTCCTTGAATTGTCTGAAGAAAAACAGATGAAAATTGTCATAGAACCACCCTGCATTAAGTGAAGTAAATTGTCATTCATCAATGAATGATTTTAAAATTCTGCCTCTGAAATCCATACCCTAGTAAAAAATTTTCAGAAGTGTGTAGCACCACTATAAAAGACGGCATCATCAAGGGGATATGTTAAAATCAATTCCTTTTGAGAAATTAAATAGTCTTTTTAAAAAGCATCAGCCTAAGGCCATAAACTGGAGTCCTCAATAATTTGGAAAGCATAGCGGTTATTCAGTTTTTTTTAGATTGTTGCCATCATTTAAAAAATTATTACATTTCAAACAAAAAGTCTGACATATTTTGATTTTTTGAAAATGTGGCCTCACTGGGCCCACATCCACTACCATTTATGGTGTGACATGCATTCTCCAATTAACCATATTTTCTACCACCTTCTGCTGATCTTCCAAATTGGTTGGCTTCAAGAATTTATTCTTCTGCTTTTATTTTTTATTATTTTCTTTGTCTACCACAAATTAAGCAGTCAAGTTTTCCACATCTGGGGAAATCACAGGGATCAGCACATCCAGAGTGCTATAGATAAGCCTCGCCTTGGGAATACCACTTTGTGATCATGATATCTCCCCTGCCAGGTAAGTATTCTGCTTTTAAACCAGAGTAGGAGTAGCCCTGGGGGAAAATGGAGACATTAATTAACTTAAAAGGCTATTTGAAGCCTTTGTCATAGAAAGTGGCTTTTCCCCTTCTGTTTAATGTAAGTAATGCATTTCTTTACAGGATAATTTGAAAGAAGAGACAAATGCAAAGAAAAAAGTATAAAGGTTATCCCAAGATAGCAATTATTAGCACTTGCGTATGTGTGTATTCAGTTTAACAAAAGTGAGATCATATTGATCTCTTTGCAATGTTTCTATATAAATCAAGTGATAACTTAATTATGGGAATATTTAAATATGAATAAAAATACAAAGAATCAAAATCAACCATTCTAGTTTCTCCTACCATATTACATTAGTCAGGGTTCTCCAGAGAAACACACACAGAGAAGGTCAATCGACCTGGAGATTTAGGGAAAAGTCAAAACTTAATACTGCATTTCAAGTATAAAAATGATTTGCTGGAAGAATGTCCTCTTCTTCAGAAATTTTCTATTAAGATTTTCAACTGATTGGATGAGGCCCACCCATATTATGGAAGGTAATCGACTTTACTCAAAGTCTACTGGTATAAATGTTAATGTCATCTAAAAAATACCTTCACAGAAACATCTAAAATAATGTTTGAAAATCTGGGTACCATGGCCTAGTCAAGTTGATGTATAAAAATAGCCATCACACTCACTCAATATTAATAAATATCCCATAGTCTGTATATGTAAAAGTGTTGTTAGATGACCATGAAAGCACATTTCATTTTACCTTGAGTGAGAGGGTAGTCAGTGAGGAGGTGATTATAGTAGGCACTTTAAAGGATGAATACGAGTTTGACAGAAACCAGGATTTTGGGAGGTTAGAATGTGGGAATTGCAGAACAGAAGGATTAAATAAGCAAAATTTAGTAGGTATGAAAGCATACAAATGCAAGATGCTCAGAAACCATGATGGGAAAAAAAGAAAAGTGTTCTGATGTTGAGGTTGGAGTAGTCTTATAGTGGAAGCCTACTTCTGACCTGTGTTTTATCAACATTTGCAAAACCTTTTAAAAACTGTAAAGTTTTATGCTAAAATAAGAAATTACTAGGTATTTGAGGTGTTTTGATGGGACTTTTGTTTTTAAATTTTTATTGCTTGCTTTAGTTTCTGTTTGGTGGTCTTTATTAAACAAGAGTGAAGATAACGCTTAACTTCTTAACAGCTTGAGAGTTAAGATGTCTGTTTTTCAAAGTAAGAACAGTTAAGAGTTTTGTAGTCAGTAGCATATTGTAAAATGGAATATTTTCCCGGAAGGCAGGGCTCGGAAGTATTTAAAATTCTCTTTCATCTCTATTCACTAACACTATATAGAGAATCAGATTCATAGTCAGCAGATTTGAGGATCACTTTAACACAAGATTTTCACTCTCAGGGAAGAATAAACAAAGATATATTTTTAAATAATATACAGGAAAATATAAGCTCCATGTACTTCCTTTTGTGTTATAATTATATGGTAATTAATTGGATTAAATATTTCTATATTTCTTTCAAAAAATTATTCTTCAGAAATTGTCAGAGCATAGGGCTTAAACTAGCATCTAAGAAGTTGAGTAGCGAAAGTAATAATTTAAACATTTTAATTTATTTTAACTAGATGAAGATATGGAGGATTGGGAAAATGTGTGTGTCTTTTAATCGGAGGATTCATATATTCTGAAAAATAAATTTTCCATGAGTCACTTTAAGATTATAGACAGAAGTTTCAAAAATTTTGAGACTCACAATTAGGTAGAAGGCATATCAAGATTAGTACATTGACAGAGTCTGAATCATACAGAAATCAGAGTTCAGTTTCTCATGGACTTTCCAGCATACCCAGAGCTGGTTCTGAAATGATCCAGTGAATCCAGGAGTTAGAGCTCACAGCAATGAGAGCTGGGAGGCTAATTGCATTACTTAAATTTCATCAGGCCCCACTATTCTCATGTTGCTGCTTAGAGAAGCCCAGCCAACATCTAGGATTTCAACCCTTAGATATGACTTATAGAGAAGTAACTATCCAAAGCCAGTATTCATAAAGTGAGTATAGGAAACACTATTGACAATATTGTATTATGACTTCTATAATGCTAATACATGTCCAATGTTTCCAAAATGATCAAATTGGCTCTTGGCATCTGATAATTCCATATATGATTTAATAGGGTGTTAAGGCATGCAAAATTCACCTTATAAAAACAGTGAATAGATGATAGATATAGATAGACAAACACAGATATATACATTTTTTCTGAAATATTTGAGTGTTACAAAGTCATGCCCCTTTATCTATAATCTCCTTAAAACAAAGACATTCTCTTAAGCACCACAGTACAATTATCTCACTCAGAAATTAACCCTCACATATTCCAGCAAATTCACTTATTGATTCAAATTTTACTGATTGTTACAATTTTTTTTTTTAACAAAACATGTTTTTTTTCTTCCTGGTCCATGATTCAATTCAGGATCACATGTCGCATTTATTTGTCGTGTTTTTTAGTCTTCTTTAATGTGAAATAATTCCTCAGTTTTTCTTTTTCTTTCATGATTATGGCATTTTTAAAGAATACTGGGCAGTTACTTTGCAGAACATTTCTCAATTCGACTTAGTCTGACTTCCTCGTGGTTAGTTTCAGGTTGTGTATTTTTGGCAGGACTACCATAGAAGTGATTTTTAAGATACACATTTTAGAAGAAGCAATTATTACATAGGCTGTTGTTTGGAGCGTTCAGAAAATGTTACTAAATGACTGCCCCTACTTGTTTTTGAAAAAGTGAAATAAGGGCCAAAAATACTGTGAAAAGGCACTTCTGCAACTTACTTTCCTTTTAGTCCTTTAAGTAGTTCTTTTATTTTCCTTTATATCTAAGAGGTTTTTACTGTGAGGCTATATATATAAAACAGCACAGTTTCCTGGTTGAAAGAGTATTGTACTCACACATTGAGAGAATGTAGTTCTACATAACACAACATAATGCTCAGGTGAGTGGATAGTCTTAAAATTCTTAATGTGTACCATGTTTCTAAGAAAGTAACTCAATGAAAATGAAAAATAACATAAGGTTTGAAGAATAGGATGGATTTATTTTTCTGCATTATGATCAAATATAAGGTGATCATAGTATTTCTATGTACAAATCATTTCAAGTACCTACTTTACTTTGCAAATGCAGTAGAGTGCAGGAATTAAATACATTGGTTGTATAGTTGGACTACCAGGAGAGAATTGCAGGTCTGAGATATCTTAACTGGGACACCCTAGATCTCTCTAACCTCAGTCTGCCCATCTACTAGGAGGATCATAATAGTACTGAATTAATGAAGTTGTGGAGGATTAAAGGGAAGAATGTAAGCAAATTCCTTACTATGTTTCTTGCCATACAGCCCTCATACCTTGCTATGATCTAATTCTAAATGACTTAGTTCAAATCCAGGGTTATTCACTTTTGTGATCTTGGACAAATATTTTAATCTCTCTATATCTCAAGCTTGCATTTGAAAATGGAGGTAATAATAGTACCTACCTCATAGGGTTCTTATGAACATTAGCCACATTTTAATGTTATTTTGTTGATATATTTATTAATGACACTAATATATGACTATACATCTCATTAATGTCTTTCTTAGAAATTTGGTGAGAAACACAGTGCTTTTATAAAAGTTTGTAAATTTTGAAGCACTATTTAAAATTAGATAAAATATTAAGACATATACCACAGGGGAATATTTGTTTTTCTTCCAAAATATAATTGCTGAAAGATTTTCTTCTTCAATGGACATGAGTACCTTATAGGTAACCTCAGTTCTGTTTCTTTGTTTCGACTATGCACAGATGTGGAAATTTACTACTTATTATTAACTATAGGTACATATTGACTTTAAATATGTACACAACTTAATATTTTAAATGTCTTGAACAGAAATCATTATTACCTTAACAAAATACTCAAGAATTGTGTGTGTGTTTGTTATATTGACCAGAGATACCTAGCCAGGATTTCACCTGAATTGGTTAATGTTCCAGAGTAGTGACTACTTATTTTATCTACTTAAATACGACATCAGAAGTTTCACTGCCATTGTCACCTGGGGGACACACTGTTCACAGACCACATCCAGAGGACGGTGCAATAAGTTATTTCACAGTCCATAGGAAAATTCAGTTTGCACAAAACCTCCCTCTCTTTTGTCTCCTATAGTCTTACCTCGGCCTGCACATAATGGCTAAGCTCTTTTATGAAGAAAAATCACTAAATTCTAGAGCCCTTTGGCATTTAAATTTTTTTTTATTAAAGGGGTAGATGTATAGGTTTACTACATAGGAACTATTTTGTGTGATGGAAAAGTATGGGCTTCTATTGAGTCCATCACCCAGGTGGTGAACATGGTATTCAGTGAGTAGTTTTTCAATCTTCATCTCCCTCTTTCTCTTCCCGCTTTAGGAGTGCCCCAGTGTCCATGGTTCTCATTCCTGTGCCCATGTGTATTCAGTGTTTAGGTACATATTGACTTTAAATATGTACACAGCTTAAAAAGGTAGTATTCACTTTTCTGTTTCAGGGATAATTTGCTCAGGATGATGATCTTAACCTGCATCCATGTTGCTGCAAAGGACATGATATTGTACATTTTTATGGATGCATATTATTCCATGCTGTATATGTACCATATTTTCCATCCCATCCAATGTAAGGAACACCTAGATTAGTTCCATGTTTTTGCTATTGTGGATAGTGTTGTGATAAACATGGAAGTACAGGTGTCTTTTTGGTAGAGTGATTTATGTTCCTTTGTGTAAATACTCAGTAGTATATATTGTTGAGTAGAATGGTAAGCCTATGTTTAGTTATTTGAGAAATCTACAAACTGCTTTCCATAGGGGTTGAACTAGTTTACATTCTTATAAATAGTGTAGGAACATTCCCTTTTCTCTGCATCCTCGCCAACATCTGTTGTTTTTAGACTATTTTTATTTTTTATTTTAAAGATGTGGGGTACAATTCAGGATTAGGTATACAAATGGTCATCATATAGGTAAAGTTTGGGCCTCCCTTTGGTCCTTACTTTGCCTGGTTTGAGATCAGGTACCCTTACTGAGATTTTGTGTCCTGGGCAGTGTCCTGCTACTACCAATCCCTTTATTACACTATTATGATAATTTTTCAAGGTCCACTTATGAGTGAGAACATATGGTACTCTGTTCTTTGCTTCTGTGATAGATCACTGAGTATTATAGACTCTAAATACATCCAGGTTGCTGTGAAGTCCATATGTTTGTCCTTCTTTATGGTTGCTTAATATTCCATTGTGTATAAGTACCTCTTTTTTGTTTTTCATTCTGTCCAGTTTTGATGGGCAGCACGGTTGGTTCCATGTTTTTGGTGTTGTGAATAGTGCTGCAATAAACATGCATGTGCAGTTATCTTTTTTGTGGAATGATTTTAGTTCCTCTGGGTATATTCCCAGTAGGGGGATTGCTGGATCATATGGAAGGTCAATATCTAGTTCTTTTAGAAATCACCACACTGTTTTCCATAGAGGTTACACTAGTTTGCATTCCCACCAGCAGTGTAGAAGCATTACTTTTTCTCCCCATCCTCGCCAGCATCTGTTGTTTGTTTTATTAATGATGGTCATTCTTAGCGGGGTTAGGTGGTATCTCAATGTGGTTATGATTTGCACTTCTCTGATGATTAGTGAGGCTGAACACTTTTTCATATGTCTGTTGGCTGCTCG
>CAUYQG010064544.1:0-15147 GCA_963574415.1 Tarsius wallacei | reverse complement strand
GATGATTAGTGAGGTTGAACATTTCTTCATGTGTCTGTTGGCTGCTTGGATGTCTTCCTTTGAGAAGTGTCTGTTCATATCTTTTGCCCATTTTATAATGGGGTTGTTTGTTTTTTTCTTTTCCGCACGTTTGAGTTCCTTATAGTTCCAAGATGTTAAGCCTTTGTCAGATCTGGAGTTGGCAAATACTTTTTCCCAATCTGTAGGCTGTCTCCCTACTCTCTTGATGGTTTCTTTAGCTTTGCAGATCTTTTTTCTTTATCTTTTTAGTTTTGAATAGTTTCTATTTGTGTGTTTTTAAAATTTGCTACTTTTTTTTCTTCTGCAATTTCTAATCTGTCATTAATCCCATCCAATGTATTTTTCTTCTTATACACCAGTTTTTATTTCTTCACATTCAATTTGAGCTTTTAAAATATCTTCAATGTTTCTACTTAACATGTCCAATTGTTCTTTTAGTTTTCATTTATTTATTTTTAATTTTAAAAATGTGAGGTACAATTCAGGGTTAGGTATATAAATGTTCATTATGAAGGTATACTCGTTGATGAAATGTGCCCCACTCCCCTGGCAGTTTCCCACTATTGCCAATCCCACTTCCACCCCCCACCCCTGGCTGTTTCCCACTACTGCCAATCCATTCCTTTAGGTTTTTTTTTTTAAAAAAAAATCTAGAATACAGTTATACTAATTTTAATGTATTTTTCTGTTAATTCTAACATGTGGGTCAATTCTAGGTTAGCTTCAATGATTTGGTTTTTCTCTTCATTATTTTTATTTTTCCATTTATTTGCATATCTGATAAGTTTTGATTGGATGCCAGATATTTGTCAGTAATGTGCTGAATACTCCAGGGGGATTTTTTGTAGATCTGCAGAGTTTTTCTCTGTGTAACTCTCTTCTTTCAGGTATGCTGTCCTGTGAACTCTAGCTGTCTTGCTCTGCTAGTATTTTCATGTCCATATCCTCAATCAGGGAATCTACCTGGCTTTATCTGGATCCCCGCCCCTTTCCTGAGTCATGGGCTGGAAACTCTCTCAATAAAGAAAACTGGAATAACTTTGGGATTCTCCTTATTTGTTTCCCACCTCTGAGGGAACACTGCCCTTTGTTGGCTGATGCTCAATATCTTGAAAATAAATGTTTCATATTTTTGTTTAAATATTCTTGGTTTCAGGAGGAAGTGTCTCTGTTACTCCATTTTGGCTGGAAATGAAAGCCCTGATGATTATTTTTTTAAATGATAACTTATAATAACAGGAAGGGTTACTATTCTGTGTGATCCCTTTGGGGTTCAGATATCTCTTGGGATGACTTAGCAGAGTAGGAGAGAGGACATATTTATTACATATTTATTATAAAAGACAGAGAATATTTCACTTAAAAATGTTCTAATTTCTAAGTGCAAGGTGTGTGAATGTAGTAATAAAGGTGCTTGAATACTGACTGACTAATCTTACAACAATCTAAGAGTTAGACTTGACATAATATCAGTGAAAGTACTCACAGTACACAAGACAATTACTGATGACAGCCCATTTATGGTGCTAATGAAACAAATAATGATTCTGTAAAGTTTTAGAACAGATGGACGGTTATTTCTGTTTCTATAAAGTTAATGCTCAAGATAAGATTAAACTCATTTTCTTCTAACCAGGGAATTTTGTTTATGATATGGAAAAACTCACTCCTCATAAAGAATAGGAGTTAGCCTGTCATTAACTTTGAGGGCCTAGAAAAGTTCCAACCAAATGATATTCACTTTAATAGATATTTATCAAAAAATGAGTATTATCTATCAATTACAGAAATAGCAAACTGGTGGCTTGTGATTCATATCCTTCCTGCCCATAAAGTGTTTTTAAAAATCAGGTGAGTTTACATACAAATCCAGATTTTCAGTTCCTCTTTGAGATGAAGTAAGTTCCCTATTAACATATTTGACACCTTTCATTAATTTATATTAACCACATGGCCTGTGTTTTTGAATTTGCAACCCCTTCCTCAATATTTCCCTCTTCATAATTTTTTTTCATTGAAAAATCCTCTTAGCCGGGCTCGGTGGCTCAGCCTGTAATCCTGCGCCTTGGGAGGCTGAGGTGAGTGGATTGCCTGAGCCTGCGGGTTTGAGACCTGCCTGGGCAACTTGGTGAGACCTCATCTCTACAATAAAAAAAAAAAAAAATGAGCCAGGCGTGGTAGCGTGCGCCTGTAGTTCCAGCTATTTGGAAGGCTGAGGAGGAAGGGTCGCAGGTTGAGGCTGCGGTGGCTGGGAGTGGCCACTGCACTCCAGTCTGGGTGACAGAGTGAGACTCCAACTCAAAAAAAAAAGAAGAAAGATCCTCTTAACCAAGATGCTTAAAAATATTGTGAGTGGTAAAAATACATTATTAAAGCAGGATTGTTCTAAGAGCTACTTTAAACTTATTTCTATTTTGTAGTGCTTTAAAACAGTGACCACAAATTCTTTGATACTTCTCCAAGTGAAAGAAAGAATCTATGTGCCTTCCTTTTCCCCTCTCCCTTTAAAACTAATTAGGCTTGTGAGTCAATTGGAATCAATGTAACATGGCAGAAGTAACACCATGTGACTTCCTGGTCTAGACAGCAAAAGGTAATGCAGCTTCTTTCGTGTTTGCTGACATGCTCACTATTGGAATCTAGAGCTACCATTTAACCTGAAGCTGCCATGTTGTGGGGAAGCCCAAGCCACACCGCATAGGAGCTGTGATCAACAGCCCCACCTGAGGACCCAGTCAACAGCCATCATGAGTTACTGGACATGAGTAAAGATGCCTGGAAGTGTTTTCAGACTCTAGCCATCAAGTCATTGTCAGGCATCAAGAATACCAAGCGAAGGCCCCAGACATTCCCTCTGTATTCTGTTTGGATTTTGACTCATAGAATAAGTACATATTTCAAAAATGGTTGTTTTAAGCTGGTAAGTTACAGAGTAATGCTTCAGATAGCAATAGTAACTAGAGCACAACTATTTCAAAGATTCTTTGAAATATTTTGCACTAAAGAACATATACACTGCTTAAATTTCAGCATGTATCTGTAAAATAGGAATAATAATTTCTGCAAGATTAAAGGAACAAAAATATGTAATGTGCCAATCCCAATGGTACATGCTTGCTTTTAAAAACACATACTAGTACTAAAATAATTTCATCTTGTTCTGTTGGTACTCCCCCCTGCCCCCAAGTCTTAATTCTTTGTTACCATATGGAATTGATGCTGAAGAAATTATTTGGATTCTGGGTGAAAAACCTGATTACCTAGAAGACTCTTTGTTTAGAGGACAGATTTCTAGGAACATTGGTGAAATAACAAAAACATGATTTTTTTGTTCTTTCATCAAAAGGGATTTTCAGATAATTGAAAAAGTCAGGAAATCTTAAATCATCTGATACCTTTGGTATCTTAAAGTCTTTATTTTACTTAAATACTCTCCCTCTCCTCCCCTCCACATACATGAAAATTACATTTATCTGTCTTTCTAGGGCTAAGGTATGAGTTCCCTAATTAGAGTTTCATATTGCTTTTCTTGCATCAAACCATAGTATCTGGGCTATGATCTTTACTTCAGTTTAAGAAGAGTGAGAGATAAATGGAACTCAAGAAGCAGTTGAGTGTAGACTCCTTTTATATTTTTGCAGCCTTTTACAGTCCTCTCAGTGATTCCTAATTAGATGGCCATTTTAAAAATTACCCACCATTTATTGATTCTTTTTGAAGTATTTGCCTTAGCTTTGAATATCTATTCTCTTTTTTGAACTGATATTGCATATTTAGCTATACCTATGAATTGATCATGGATGTGCCCTCAAGTCCCTTGTATCTTTGCATGTGTATTATAGTTAAAATCCATAAGAGGGTTATAGGTAGTGTTTGGTGGGAGGGAAGGAGGAGTTATAACTTTCCAGTCTAGAGTTGGAAAGTTGTCAACAAAAACATCTTGAGACAAGAGGTCCTTTGCCTGATCTGGAAGGATGGCAGAATTAGGAAAGGTAAAGAGGAGGATAGTCTGATTCTCTCTGAAGGTTAGAAGTAATATGTAAAGATAGAAGCAGTCAAATTCAAGGTATATTTAGCAAATGAGCACTCAAATTTCCTGGCGATAAGAAGTATCTCTAGGGAGAGTGATTTCTACATCCCAGTTTTCCTGAGACATTCTGACTTATGTCTATTGTTCATAATCCCATTCAGCTCAGCATTTGTTCCAGATGAAAAGTGTCCTGATTTGGACAATAAAATATATGGACACCTTACCTATAGAAGAGGAATAAAAAGTAAGGATAAAATGCCAGGTAAAAATTTTGGACAATTAGTAAACAATTAGAAGTCATGGAATATTTGGGGAATTCAGAGAAACATGACTAAGTTTCAGAAGGATTAATTTGATGACACTACAGATTACACAATAGAGGAAAGAAAAGGATAGTGGAAAATAAATTGAGGTTTCTGGTAATAAATAGTTCAGTAAAGCAGTTAGGAGAAAGGCAAGATTGAGGAAATTCAGGTGAAGTCAGAGGCAGGGGCAACAATCAGAATCTAATGTTGAGGCATCAAGTTCATTTGTAGGTGAGGTGGGCAAGAAATGGGCAGGAGACGGGATTTCCTATCCTTTCCCTTGGGTCACTTAGTGGCATGGTTTAATGGCTAATCCAGATCCCTCATGGATGGAGAAAATGAGAAATCCTCCTTTAGGTCTTATACTTCTTCCAGCTTCGAGATGGGCCTTGTAGGTATGCACCACTTTGCTGCTGAGAAATCTCCTTCAAGATTCTTTATCCCACCTGCATTGTGAAAAATAAAAATAATTGAAGTAGTCTTAAGGGCTTACCCCGATTCTGGATTTACTTCGTATCTTTAGGTCCTCATTGGAAGCTTGAGAAAAGTTGTATGTCTTCACATGTGTTAGAGAAGGGAAGAGGAGGTGACCAGAAAAAATAAAAAAGTTGATTCATTAATAGATAAATGAATAAAGAAAATGTGGTATATATACACAACATATGTGTATTCAGCCTTTAAAAAGGAAGGAAATCTGTGGTTCCAGCTACTTGGAAGGCTGAGGCGGAAGGATCACCTGAGCCCAGCAGGTCGGGGTTGTCGTGGCCGGAAGCGTGCCATTGCACTCCATTCTGAGTGACAGAATGAGACTCCAACTCAAAAAAAAAAAGGAAATCTTGTCATTTGTGACAACATGGATGAATCTAGAGGACATTAGGCTAAATAAAAGAAGTCAGTCACAGAAAGACAAGTACTGTACTGAATGATCTCACCTGTATGTGAAATCTAAAATATTAAAACTCAAAACTGAGAGTTGACTGTTGGTACCAGAGGCTGTGGTAGGGAGAAATTAGGAGGATGTTGATCCAAAAATACAAAATGCCAGTTAGATAAGAGGAATAAGTTCAAGAGGTCTATTGTACAACATTTGTGTCTGTAAAGTAGGAATAATAGTTTCTGCACGATTAAAGGAGCAGAAATATGTAATGTGCCAATCCCAATGTTAAATGCTTACTTTTAAAAAGACATACTAGTACTAAAATAATTTCATCTTGTTCTGTTGGTACTCCCCCTACCCCCAAGTCTTAATTCTTTGTTACCAGATGTGAAAAATAAAAAGACCTTTGATTAAAGCTAATAACAATGTATTGTATACTTGAAAATTTCTAGGAGAGTAGATCTTAAGAGTTCTCAACTCACACAAAAATGGTATGTGACATAAGGTATATGCTAATTAATTTGATTTAGCCAAGCCACATATATGAAAACTTTATGTCGTACACCATAAATATATAAAACTTTTGTCGATTGAAAATTAATTAATTTTAAAAATTGCCTGAGCATGCCAGAGGTAATTTCTTATCTTTTTCTAAGGCAGAAAAATCTCTTTTTCTCCCAGTTCCCTCTTGCAAAGGACTTTGAGGCTGTGTTTTTATTTTGGTATATAGAAAACATTTGGCTAATACTAAGTTTTCTACCCAGATGTGGGGCACTTTAAATAAAAGACATCTGTGCTACTCCTACACACACATAACCGCCTCCTTCCCCCACCCCCAGCATCCTCCTTCATACATTTTCCCTGGTACTTTTCATCCTACTAGAGAAACTCCGAAATGAATGGAAACATTTTGGTGAGTTGACAGTAGAGGAAGCTCTTTTCCTTTTGCTCTCTAAGAAGCAGGCTTTACAGAGGCTTTGTGTCAGCATGCGTCTGGTTCCTGAGCTGGATCTCATCTACACAGGTGTGCACTTTCACTTCATATTTCTGCCAGTTCATAACCAGCTGGCTTCAGGCTCTGCTTTGGCCAGTGTCTTTCCCTTCTCAGCCAGAGAAACATTTTCAGGTGCTCTTCAAGCAGGTAGAAATCTGTTCGGATGCAGGAAAGCATGTGCTTGGGTGCCATGTAGAAGGTTTACTAATGTGTTGGAAACCTGGTTCCTAACTGTAAAGATCAAAATGACTCTGGGTATCTGTATATGAGAACAAGGTCATTAACCACTATAGTAACACAGCCAAGAAGGCATTCATTCTCTTAACAAATGTTTTACTACCTCCTCTGTGTCAAGGATTATTCTAAGTCCTGGAGGTATTGCTGTCCCTGTGGAGATGACATTCTAATGAAGCAGAGAAAGAGCAAGAGAAATAATAAATAATGTAGTAAATGCAATATATAATATATTAAAGGGTGACTGTTTCTAATGAGAAAAAAAGTAGGGGGGAATAGGGAGGAAATGATGGGAATGAGGGAGTTTAAAATATTAGATAGGGAAGCCAGGAAAGGCTCCATGATAAGGTGACACTCTAGGGAATGCAAAAAGGAAGGAAGAAACCAAGACACGTCTAGTGGAAGACATATCCCAGTCAAGGGACATAGCAGATGCAAAGACTCTGAGATGACATGTTTGAGGAACAGCCAGCTAACCATTGGGCTGAAATTAACTGTTCATCCATAGTTTCTACCATTCACATTTTTACATGTTCCATATATCTACTGGATTACCATTAATTCCAAGGAGCATTTGGAAAATACAAGTGCTAAACCCTTGCCCAAACTATTCCAATTGAATAGATCTGGAGCTATGGATGGCCAGGCATCTATCTTTGTAGACACCTTCCCTACAGATCTGTAGAGGGTGATCTGTAGGGAATCAGGTATCTAGATCCAGCCCACCATGATCTCCACCTTCATCCTGGTTAGAGCCTCTGTGGAATTCCTCTTTAGGGTACTGAAACATTGAGGCTCATATGGGTAGTATTGGATTTAGTTATCTCATCAAAAAGACAAAAACATGGTGATGACAGGCTAGTTTTTTAGTGTCTTATGGCCAAGAATGGCAACACACTTAGGGGCTACAATAATTTCCAATTTCATCGTAAGTTTGTCTTGTGTGCTCCTTCTATGAGACCTAGCTTTTACCTTTAGCAGATTCTAGTTGCTCCCTTCCTTGCCTCCCTATATCCAAAGAAGGGTGAAATAAGCTAACTGTAGGCACTTGTAGGGGTGTAAATGGGATTTATCAGGAATTTGAATGCAACTTGAAATATTTTGCTCTCATATTTGCTGCTTTCTATTTGATGTCTTCATGTTCCATCATGTCCACAAAGTGTAAAACATGATCACCCATGGTTCTTGAGTTTTGTACCTGAGAACTTTTGTCATGACAGAGAGAGTCTGACTTGTGTTCTCTGGGTCTCAGGTCTACAAAGTTCCCAGGGAAGAGACTCAGTAGCTTGTTCTCAGTCAGGGGCCTCCCGTTGAGTGGATCAAACATGGCCAGTGTCATGTAAGGACATAGTAGCTTCTTTGGGAGCCATCAATGGGACAAATGACACTTCCCAAGAGAAGGAAAGGTTGGGATGTGGATGAGTATTTCCTTAGATGTTCACTCCAGAGCTGAAACTTGCTTTGGAACTTTTCTTTTGAAATTGACTTAATTCAAGACCAAAGCCCTTAAAATTGGATAAATGGCCTTACTTGATCTAGTGAGTCTTTTCTTGTTCACCTTACTTAAAATCGCACTTCTCTCACCCCAGAACTTCCAGTGCACCCTAGTAATTGTATCCATAGCACTCATTACCATATGACATAGTATGACGTATATAATGTCTCTTTCGTTCACTAATACATCATCTTCATTAAACCAGGGATTTTTGTCTGTCTTGTTCACTGCTGTATTACTAGAACCTAGAACAGTGCCCAACACACAGTAGGCACTCAATAAATAGTGACTGACTAGTGAAGTTTATGTATTTTTTTTAGATACCCATAGTTATTCCAAAGCCATAATTTTCCATGACTTTCCCTGATTAGGAACCCATGGGTAGAGAGCCCCACCTGAGCCCTGTTTTGGAATGAATCCAATGATAATTCCAGAAAACAAACAGAAGGGCAGGGAGGCTGGTGTTGGCATAGCAGCTGCTGAGTTGGGAAGGGGGCAGCATCTGTATTACTCAAACACAGCAGCATCCCTGGGGAGGCGGTAACCCTGAGGCTTTACAGGTCTTTTCAATATCTTGGATTAAATGAACTGTGAAATATTTGTTTTATTAGAAGAGCTTGAGTTTGTTTCTGAGGCCTTAAATTGTGTCTGTTCTGGGCAGCTGATACGTAGCAGAGTGGACCGTGCACAGTGTTTAGAGAACTCATGGGAACACCTCCCTCCAAATCATTTGGAGCCTGTCCTACAGGGCCCCACTACCCCACTAATTTCTTCTCCAAGACCAGCAATCCCTTTGTTGGCAGAAAGCATGGGGAAAAGATGAGCTTACAGTTGGTAAAGGAATGTGGAGAGGAGCAGCTTCACGTAGTGCTGAGTGTAGAGGAACTCAGGAAATTCTTTTTAATGGAATGGCAGCAGGCTATAGAATTTCAGACTGGGGCAAGTGCACTGAATAAGGCTTGAACTGGGGTTCAGGATGAATCACTTTCTAAAGCTAATAGAAATTAGAACATTTTCATGGGATGTGGAAGAAAAACCCTTCATGTGTACAGATGTATTCAGAGCATCTCCTGTCAAGTCCGTTGCTCTTAAATCACATTTTCCACCTGTGTCTAGGAAAGCTGAGGAACTCTGAAATTCAGAAGAGAGCCCCTACTTTCTGAGTTGAGAATGATAAAGCTCTAATTCCATGGTGAACTCTCATGGTGACTGCAGAGGGAGCTTCCACATTCTTAGCTGTGCACGTTGAGCTCCTTTCTGCCTGCTAGAGATTTGTAATTATGTGTATATGTGTGCAAGTATATGTGTGTATGTGCATGGATATATGCACATGGATGTGTGTGTGTAAATGCATGTGTGTAGATAAGTGTGTAGATGCTAGGGAGATATTTGGGAATACTGTGCATACTTTCCCAATGGTTAAGTGTTTAATTCTGGAGAGGGAAGAAAGAATAGGGTAGAATAAAATCAAAGGAGACAGGGAGTAAGTTTTATAGTTTTATATTTAACCTTATACAATGCTAAAATGTTTGCATCTTTTTTGCTACCCAAACATATCCATGTGCTATTTGTGTCATTTAAAAAAATTATAAAAAATTGTAATCGACAAATGAAGTCACTAACTGATGACAAATTGATGTTCCCTTTTCTGTCTACTCTGTTTCTTGCTCATCCTGAATGACCACAATGGTAATGGGTTGGGGGATGGGGGCGTCTAATCACATATTGTGAGAATCATTGTTTCTCTATTTTCACTGACTTACTTTCCAACATATATGCATTTTTTCATGCTGACCCTTAAACCCAGAATGCACTCTTTCCCAGTCCTGATTGTCTTGCCAAATTTTGTTCCTTTAAGACCTATAATGATTAAATTACCTCTATGAAACTTTTTCTCATTTGTTCATCATTTATCCCATCCATCCATTCATCTATCTTTTAGTGAGTGCCTACTAAATGTCAAACACTGTGTGAAACTTTAGGTAATACAGATATTATTCTTGCCCTCTTAAAGATTATATTATAAAGAAAAGAGACAGAAGATATATAATCAAGCAAATAAATAAATGCAACATTTAAAATCATAATGAATGCTAGGAAAATAATATGCATGTTTTGATAGAAAATAGTAAAATTATAACCAAATTAAATAGTGTGGTCAGAGATGGTGTTTATCCCAATACATAGAACAGAAAAAATGAGAGTTATATTGCAGAATGAAAAAGGGGAAGTAAAGGGATGTTTTTAGGCAGGGGAATAATATGTATGATCTCTTCTGCTTCTGAAATCTCACATGTACTTATCACATTGTTCACAGTATTTATCATTTCTATATTCACATTCTTGATTTTCAAGTTTTTTTAAAGCTTTTGGTTGCCTGTCATGTAGTAGACACTCAATAAGCTGTATCATGTGTCCATGGACTTCATGGCAGTAAGAAGAAACTCCTTCATATTGTCTAAAAGACAACTCAGATTTCACTGATAACTTCTCTGGAGAGCTTCTAAATACACAGAGATGATTTTCAAAAGTATCCTCATAACTACCTATTAAAATGGTATTTCTCTTCCAAATCACTTCTCTGCTAGATCTCCACCCTGAACCAGAAAAGAAATTATTTATAAATCCAATTCTTGTTGAGTAGGGTTAATCCTTATGCCAAAATATCTTTAAAAATCATTTTAAATTCTGTTAAAGAGGAGCACTTTCTTCCTTTTGTGTTTCCTTAGGCCTGTGGGATTTTTTTTTTAATTTGGAGAAAATAAAAAGTATATTTTTGGTAGACCAGAAACTGTTTTCTTTATTGTAATATTTGAACTATAATATATACCCAGCTTATAATCACCCCTTCATGCCTCTAAACTGAGCTGCTGTATTTTCCCATCTTAATGAGTTGCTTGTCAGTCACGTTGATTTTTTTCTCTAAAGCTGGCCTTGAGGCATGGAAAGTCTTTTATTATCTAAATCAGTAACTAGGAAAGATCTTTGCTCTATCCCTCAGGGATAGCATCTTTAAGAATGAGGCACTGGAAAGAACAACTCCAATTTTAAAAGCTTTTGGTGGCCAGAATAAAGTGGAAAACACCTTGCCAGATCTGGAAAGTCATGGACTCTTAGAAGAAATCTTACAAATTATTTTGATTACTCTTCTACTCAATGCTGGAATTTTTTTGCAACAGCAACCCAAAATGACCATATGTCTCACTATTATATGAATACTTCATTTGAAGAACTTTTATTTTCTAAGAAAGACCAATCTTACTTTCAGTTATCTCTCATTATTATGCATTCCTTCTTCATGCCAATTTCATCCTATAAACGTCAGTGAGTCAAAACCTACATTTCCAACACATCTCCCTAGTAATCCTAAACGTGCTTGCTGAAAGGGTAAAGCACATGGCTTACCTATGGCCTAATTTAAACGAAATTGGGCGATGAATCAAAAGATTCAAATCATGGTTCCACAAATTAATTAACCCTGGGCAAGTTTTTAATTTCTTTGCCTCAATTCCCTCCTCTCCAAAATGTAGATAGCATTTGCCTCACTGAATAATTGTGAGGATTAAATTTTAAAATGTGCATGAAAATGCCTAAAATATGCCCAACACATAATGGATGCTCAACACATTTGTTTTTCAATCCATTTTTCTCCTCTTGTGATGAGTTCAAGACCTTGAGTACAGCTGTATAGATAAGGAGTACATTTGGCTACAAGTAACAAAAATTCCCCCAAATACTGGCTTAAATAATAAAGATGTTTATCGTTTATTTAGTGGGAAGCTCAGAAACAGGCTTGATCTGTTAGCTCATAGATCTCATCATGAACCCTCACTCTAATCTCTCTGCTCTACATTTCTTACTATTGTTGGCTTTTTTCTTTGTGCTTTCTGCAGCATAGCTAAAATGACTGCCATTGTTCTAGGTATCATGGATTATTCAAGGCAGAAAGGAAGAGAGAGAAATGGCATCTACAAGTTCTCCTTTCACTCCCTTCCTTTTTCTGAAAAATCAAAACCCTCCCTGAAGACTTTGGCTCATCTCTCATTGGCAAGACTGGGGGAAATAGCCATCCTTCACTGCAAGGTTGGGTTGGGAAAATGATAAATGTACAAGGGAAGGAGATTGGGGATGATGATGCATTAGCCAACTAACCACAGTTGCCATAGCAGCTCTTGTGTCTCCCCTAAATTGTCACTTCTCCAGGCTTCTCTCTCCCCATGGCCCCAACAGCTCTGAAAATGACTTGATGTGCATACTCCTTTGCCTCTTTCATCTCTGGTTGGGTTAATTGTAGTTAGAACCAAGCAATAACTATATCATTAGGGGTTTAGCCAGAGAGGAGGACTACCATGATTATTATGGACTATGGGATTTATTGTGGGATTAGATCTTACAAAATGTGGAAAGAGTTGGTTAAGTAAGGTCTGGAAAGGGGAGTTGTTGGATCAGAGAAAATTCCCTAACCAGTACTCCCAGAGCATGGACACAGGGGAAAAGTTAGAACTTGTAAGGAAATCTGGGAAACCAGGCATGTCTGGTTCCAAGAATGAGACTACAAATGAGATCTGTGAAGAAGTTTTTGGAAGGCTGTTGACTCTGTCTAGAGGTGAACCAGGGTTATTGTTGGGCTGTCAGGCCAAAAGTCAGGAGGAAGAGCTATGCCTAAGGGAAAGCTGGGACTGCTGGAGCCTGCTGGCACCTTTTCTTCAAGCTTTCACTGGTCTAACCATAGTGATTGTCAGAGAATAAGGTCAGAGAGACTTGAATAGGCTCAATGTAGTTTTCTCCAAATCTAGAATGTATTAAAGGTTAAGAGATGAGAATATGCACCCAAATATACTCTGACCATCACGAGATTTTATACATTTTCATTGCAATGAGCACTTCTAGGAAAAATTTTTAGAGTGTGTCAGATGATAGCAATATGGCCTCTTCCATGGGCAAAAATAAGATTAGCATGGGGTCGGGCATTGTGGCTCAAATCTGTAATTCCAGCACTTTGGGAGGCAGAGATGAGAGGATTGCCTGAGAGCAGAGGTTTGAGATCAACCTGGGCAACATGATGAGACCTTGTCTCTACAAAAAAATTAAAAAATTAGCCGAGCATGGTAGCATGTGCCTGTGGTTCCAGCTACTTGGAAGGCTGAGGCAGAAGGTTTGCCTGAGTCCAGCAGGTTGAGGCTGTGGTGGCTGTGAGTGTGCCACTGCATTCCAGCCTGGGTGATAGAGTGAGATGATAACTCAAAAAAATAAAATAAAATAAAATAAAATAAAATAAAATGTTTAGCATGTATTATGAAGGTAGGCTGCTTTTAGGAATCTACCAGGAGAAGGAAATCAAGAACACAGATTGTGAGGATAAAGATGAGAAAGAGGATGGGATATTAAAGCAGAAAGTGTGCTGTCACAATCATGTCCTGCATAAGCTCTTCAAATCTCCATTATTAACTTTTGTTTCTTTAAGTTCTATTTCAAAACCCCATGGCAGCAGTTTTTCCTTTGTACAGTGTATTTTTCCTTTGGAATTAAATCTTTATCTTTGTCTTGACTTGTATATCAGTAAGTGGTTAGCAGTATGTTAACTGCTATCTTTTGTGTACTAAAGCACAAGATTGTTTAAAATAATTAAATCATGAAATGTCTCCTATACTCATCTTAGCACTGATACTCTTTTCATCTAGGTGATGAAAGCCAGACATACATTAATCTACATCAAATTGTCTCAGGATAACTTGACAAATTATGAGAGAATGTTATCTAATCATGAAAATAAGTTAAATTTCTCCTTTGATATAAATATGAGTTGTTGATTTTTTTTCTATTTACAAAGCAGCCAGAAGATCAGTGAGTAGAGTCATTTTTCTATCCCATTATGGAACACATGTGATATATTTATTGTTTCTAAGATCTGTTGTTTAGGGTCAGTTTGTCAAAAGGATAGCCTGACCTTTATCTTCTCTGTATGGCACGCTGAGCACCAAACAAATGTCCCCTTCATTCCAAAGACACCATTCTATTCTATTTATGCAGAAGATGATGCTGGCTTAACTTAGCAGCAGGAAATTGCTTGACCAGAGTACTTTCTGATGACAAGCTTATTTCACAGATGTTTGTAAAGAAGGTAAGTTTTGATGTCGCTCTTCGTTAAAGCAATAGTTTCATCCTAATTTCCAATTATTATCATCCAAATGGGAATATTCAAGTGCTGGGATTTCCTTATAAAAATTGTAACTCTAGAAAAGTCACATTAAAAAAATAACATGACTTAAGGGTATATACAAAAGCCAGCATTGTAAATTCCATATTGCTCTCGACATGGAGAAATAAGCAGATGGAATATATTGGAAGGGTTGAGGGCACAGATGTCGTCTTGGCTTGGGTTCAGAGTGAAAGAAGAAGCCCATTTTGTAGCTGAGTCTGTGATAGGAAACATCCAGATACACAGAGGGCTGAAAAATCAAGTGCACAAGGTTTAATGAACTGTTTTTCAAGACAATTATTACAACATTTAAGCAACAAGTTATTGTTTGGGAGCCTGCTCTTCTAACTAATTCAAACGTGTGCTTTGAGTGGGAAAAGCTTTTCAGTGGTGGTGGAGCTACGTAAAGTGTCCTTAGATCTTTCACTTACAGTAGCATTATTATTGTCCTGCCCCTCCCCACAAAAAGTCTACTCTATTTCACTCTGTTAAAACCCTAAGCCCTTTGTTCATTATAAATATTGTCTTCATGATGTTTAATAACCTGGGAATGGATGTCTACTGTGGAAGCCATTCCTTTAAATAGTTATAAGATAAAATCAACTGCTATAGTGTAAGGGCCATATTCTTAAGGGCAGAGCTGTGAAAAATAAGTTCTATTGTTTAGTTCTACAAAATTTGTTCATATTTATTGTAAAAAAATGTAAGAATATAGGCAAAAAAATCATGAGAAATCCTTTTATTGGGAAATGATTATGGTTAATATTTTATAATAAAACTTTCCAGTAATATATGGAGTTACTGTGTAGTGTTTTCCATATTCCTGCTCTTTTCTTCTAGCAACATGTTATGGGGGTTGTTCTTTGTCAATAAATGCCAGCATAAATTTCCAATTTTAATGAATGCTTGTATTTTATCTAACCTATAGTTTATTTAACCTCCCCAATATTTGTGGGAACTGTGGTTATTTTTATCTGTCTATCATCTATCTA
>CAUYQG010064537.1:0-12567 GCA_963574415.1 Tarsius wallacei | reverse complement strand
TCCGCCTCAGCCTTCCAAGTAGCTGGAACTACAGGCGCGCGCTACCACGCCCGGCTAATTTTTGATTTATTGTAGAGATGAGGTCTCGCCAAGTTGCCCAGGCGGGTCTCGAACCCGTGGACTCAGGCAATCCACTCACCTCAGCCACCCAAAGCACAGGATTACAGGCTGAGCCACCGAGCCTGGTGCTTCACCCGTTCTTTGTGTCAAACCTCTCAGGCGCTATATGACTTCTTGGTGCTGGGAATGACCTTGAGCCCAAAGCCTGCCCCAGAAAGCCCCTCCTCCAGGAAGCCTGCCCAGATGCTCTAACACAGCCCCAACAGGGATGCCTCCTCCCTGACCCCCATCCGACCAGTGCAGCCTGCATCCTCAAGTACTGATTTCCCTTTGGGGGGGGGGGGTGTGGAAATAGGTGTGCTTGGCCTTCTCTCCCTGCCCAGTCTCTAGGTGCCTATTGCTGGCGCTCTAGCCTGGGTGACAGAGTGAGACTCAAACTCAAAAAAAAAAGTGTGCTTTTATGTTATACACAGTTTATTATATTTCTGTATTATTAAACTATATGATATATAATAATGTGTAAGTGTATATACACATATATTACACACCACGTACCCAAACACACACACACACACAGACACATTTTTTTGGTCTTAAGCAGACCTTTTTTTTTTTTGAGTTGGAGTCTCACTCCATCGCCCAGGTTGGAGTGAGTGGCACAATCATGGCCACTCCAGCGTCAACCTGCTGGGCTCAGGCGATCCTTCTGCCTCTGCCTTCCAAGTAGCTGGAACTACAGGCAAGGGCTACCATGCCCAGTGCTGGGATTACAGGCTTGAACCACAACACCTGGCGACTTTTTTTTTTGTAATGAGTCAAGTCTCACTCTGTTGCCCAGACTGAAGTGCAGTGGCATGCTCTCAGCCACCCTAGCATCGACTCACTGGGCTCAGGTGATCCTTCTGCCTCAGCCTTCAAAGTGGCTGAAACTACAAGCACACACCATCAGGTCCAGCTGATCTCTTAATTTACTGTAGAGATGAGGTCTCACCATGTTGCTCAGGCTGGTCTCTAACCCATGGGCAATCCTCTCACCTCCGCCTCCCAAAGTGCTGAAATTACAGGTGTGAGCCACGGTGCCTAGCCTTAAGCAGACTGTTGTTAGAAACTGAGTTAAGATAAATCTTCTAGCTGGATACAGCAGCTCACACCTATAATCCCAAGCACTTTGGAAGATCAAAGCAGGAGGATCACTTGAGGTCAGAAGTTCAAGACCAGCCTGGGCAATATAGAGAAACCTGGTCTCTACAAAAAATTAGCCAGGTGTGATGGCACACACCTGTAGTCCCTGTTACTCAAGAGGCTGAGGCAGAAGGATCACCTGAGCCCAGGAAACAGGCTGCAGTGAGCTGTGATCATGCCACTGCACTCCAGACTGGGCAACAGAGTGAGACGCTGACTCAAAAAATAATAATAATGAAGATAGACAGACAGATAGACAGATGGACCGATCAATCTCCCAATTCTGCCAGAGTCTGGTCAAGGCTATTTGGTCCACAGCTGGCTCAGTCCTCCATGAGACAAGGAGACGTGGCTCCTGTCTTCATAATAATCCAAACAAAAAAGCAGGACCACGGAAGGGCTGTGCTTGGGAAGGGACAGGGCAGCGCAGGCGTCAAGGAATTTTGTTCATTCAGCTAGAGACAGAAATTTGACAAGGAAAACACAGCCCTGAGCAAAACAGCCTGGGGACTGCGGTGGCAACGCGCAGGGCGAGTAAGGACTTGTCCCGTGTGTTTTCCCGTATTGTCACCCGAGATGCACATTTTCCCATGTTATGTCTCTGAGAAGGCCACGTCTTACGACTGATAGTTGCTTGGTCTGCGACATTCAACGTGTCTGGCTCCCACTCCCAGCTGACCTACAGGGGAAGCCCCTGAACCCACTGCACCTGTTTCCCCACTGAGCAGCGGGCAGGCCGACACTCCCGTCCAGCTGGATGGGCCCAGGTGCTTCCCTGAAGGTCAGCCAAGGGTGGGAGCCAGACACAGGATCTGTCACAGACAGCCAGTCACGTGGAAAAAGCAGCGGGGGGTCACTTTTTGAGAAACAGACGGAGACTTCAAGCACAGGTTCTCCGCATCCCTTTCTCTGCCCCATAACACGGCTGTCATACATTCACTTGATCGCTCATTCAACAAGCATGCCACAATCAGAACACAGTCCTCCTCCCGTCCCCTGCAAGTGAGTCTCATGAGACAGCCAGGCCTGTAGATACAATCTTGGGGAAGAGTTTCTTAAAGGAAGGCACTCCTGAGCACACGACAGCATTCTGGAACCACAAGAGAACCACACTGGCCAGGCACAGTAATCCTAGCGCTTTGGGAGACTGAGGCGGGAGGATCACTTGAGCCACACAAAGCAAACCACTCGCCAGGGGTAGGTGACCAAAAAGTTACACACTAAATATATCAAGAGTACGTGACCCGCCTGGGCAACTTGGCGAGACCTCATCTCTACAAGAAATCAAAAAATTAGCCGGCGTGGTAGCGCACGCCTGTAGTTCTGCTACTTGGAAGGATGAAGAGGAAGGATCGCTGGAGCCCAGCAGGTTGAGGCTGCAGTGGCTGGAAGCAACCACTGCATTCCAGTCTGGGCGACAGAGTGAGACTCCAACTCAAAAAAAAAAAAAAGAAATCTCCCATCCCAAAAGTTCTTTCTAGTGCTCTTTATGATAAGAGAATGAAATTCCATTTTGCAATTTATAGAGAGATGAGCTAATCAGTTTGCCTTTTTACATCAGAAGAAAAAATCTACATCATTATTTACTAGCAATCTAGAGAAAGGAGGGAAAACATGTTGCATGAATTCTACTACTCACCCAACCCTTTCCTATGGCAGACACTACAAATTACTTTTCTCTAAGGCTGGAAATAACCTCAGAGTCACCCTCAAATCAGTTGGTATCAGCATATAAAGAAAAACAATTTGCTAGCCCTGATTTCTTAATCTAGCAGGAATCAACTAATTTAACTGTGAAAATTTTATTTCAAATAATATTTATGGTGACTATCATAGAGTTCACTATTTCACTGATGTTACTACACCACCAGGAAAAATGATTGGTAGCCAAAACCACCATAATAAGAAATAAAAGATAATATGTAGAGAATACAATAAACTAGTTTAATCATACACATGTAGGTCTTGCCATTGATACATCCAACAACTTACTGAAGACATGGGTAAATTTTTTCAAATATTTCTAATAGAGTCATTGATAAATTAGTACAGTTGTACCATTTCTAGTTTACATGTAATTAGTTCAAAATGCATGGTTCCTTGGCCTGTAGGATGTATTTACTATGAAAACTAAACCCGCGGGATCAGGCAATCCACTCACCTCAGCCTCTCCAGGCAAGGGATTACAGGCTGAGCCACCGAGCCCGGCAAGGATATGAGATTTTATGAACTTCTTTCATTAGCTAATGTTGCAGAATCTTGTTCTAAAAACTTTTTCCATAAGAAAACTTTGTGACTGCTGAACTTTCAAAAATGTCATATATTCATGAATTCAGTTTGTAGAGACAAGTTAATATGAGGATTAACAAAGTACTTTTTATCCTCACTGGTTTCTATTATATTTTTGACCCTTGGATGAAAGATCGTTTATCAGAACCATAGGCTTCACAGAAAGGAGCAAGAGAGCAAAACTATCTACTGCTAGATAGTTATAGAGCTAATTCTGAGAAGGAAATGTAAATGACTGTCAACTTTGTTGTTTTTGATCCTCTGTTGTTATTTTTTTGACTCAGTCTGTTTGCTAAGGCTTTGTAGGCATGTAACATGCTGAAAGTGATATAATTAGAGTATTCACTCAACACGCAGTTTAGCGGGTTTTCAATCTTTGCAAAGTAATTTTTAATGATGCGCTATTTTCTGGATTTTAATCAGTTATTTTATTAGCTGTCCATTGCTGCTATCACGATTACCACAAATTTAGTATCTTAAAACAGTAAAAATTTATTTGCAATTTTATTTAAAGTACACTTATAGTTCTAAAGGTCAGAAGCCCAAAATGGGTCACATGGGGGCTAAAATTAAGGTGTTCGTAGGAATTCATTCCTTCTGGAGGATCCAGGGGAGAACGCAGTCTTTGGGTGGTCCAGCTTCTCCAAAGCACCTGCATTCCTTTATTTGTAGCGCCCTTTCAGTAATCACATCATTTTGACTGCTGCTTCTCTCTGTTCCTCCACCTTCCCTCTTATAAGGACCTTGTGATTTCATTGAGCCCACTTAGATAATCCAGGATAATCTCCCCATCTCAAGAGCTTTAACTTAATCATATGTGCAGTCTTATTTGCCATGTACGGCAACATAGTCACAGGTTCTAGGGATTAGGATTTGGACACCGTTGGGGGGGGCATTATTCTGCCTATCACAATGGTCAAGTATTAAGGTTAATTTTTAGAAATATTTATCCTAGTGTTAAGCAAATAAAATCTCTGTTTTCATGTAAGGATGAAAATTTAGAGACCATATTTTCTAACAAGTATCTTAAAATAGCAAGGTATGCATCTCTCTCATGCCAAATAGAGTGCGAGCAAAATAGATGCCAGTAACAAAAAAGATCATTGATAATGCTTAGACAAGTACTAACACTATTAAAGACAAGGAACATAAAAATGATTTTTTATATTTCTGAGAAAATATACTTAGAGCCAATGTTGAAGTCTATAATTTGGGAAATGGATAAATAAAATATGACATTTGATGGAATATCACAGAGCAGTTAAAATGAATGAAGCTTATCTGTACTTAAGAACAAGAATAGAGGTCAAAAACAAAATTAAGTAATAAAATCATGTTTCAAACTAACTTTATCCATTACAATATCAAGTTCAGCTTTTATCAAATGGAAATGGGCATGTTTTGCTTATGAAAATTAATTGAGCTGTATAATTTGGATATGTACAGTTTTTATGTGCATTATACTCCAAAAAGGCTTTCAAAAAGTTCTGATCATAAGGCACTCTGACATTTATATAAAATTTTAATATGATGCAATATGATGCTATTTATTGCTTACAGAAGTATTAAGCACTCATTAAGTACTCACTTAATACTTGTACCAAAAGTGTATCAGGTTAACATTCTTGATATCATCAAATCCTGGAATGAAACTGTGGTTCAAGCTTAAACCTATTATCCAGAGAAAGACTCTGAGATCCAAAGTAATTAGTTTCCACAAATCACAGCACTAGTAGTTTGGGAAGTAGCATAGAAAACTAAGACAGATGATCTGTTTACAACTGCCTCTTTTTTAAACTAAATACAAGAAATTTTAAAAAATCAATAGACCCCACAGGCATAGAAAAAAATGTTCCTCAACACAATAAAGGCCATATTTGATAAACATACAGCTAATATCATTCTCAACAGGAAAAAGTTGAAAACTTTCTTCTAAGATCTGGAACAAGACAAGGATGTCACCCTTGCCACTTCTATTCAGCATAGTACTGGAAGTCCTGGCCAGAGTACTTAGACAAGAGAAAGAAATAAAAGGCATATAAATTGGAAAGGTGCAAGTTAAATAATTCCTGTTTGCAGATAACATGATCTTATCAAAAAACAAACAAACAAAAAAAACCTAGGTATTCCACCAATAAACCAATAATCAAGATACAAAATCAACATACAGAAATCAATAGCCTACACCATACGCTCACAGTAGACTATCTGAAAAAGAAATCAAGAAGCCAATCTTATTTGTTTTCCCCAAAAAACTTAGAAATAAATTTAATCAAGGTGATGAGCAATCTCTACACTGGAAACCCTAAAACATTGAAATAAATTGAAAAAACACAACCAAATGAAAAGATGTTTCATTTTAATCAATTGGAAGAATTAATATTGTTGAAATAGCTACACCACCCTAAGTAATCTACATATTCAGTGCAGTCTCTATCAAAATGCAAAAATTTTTCATAGAAATAGAAGAAAGTTCTAAAATTTGTTTGGAACCACAAAATGCCCAAAAATGGCCAAAGCAGTCTTGAAAACAAAAAGACAAAAGCTGAAGGCATCAGACTATCTGCCTTCAGAATACACTATAAAGCTATAGTAACCAAAACAGTGTGGTACTGGCATAAAAATAGACACATCGGCCAATGAAAGAGAACAGAAATTCCAGAAATAAATCCACACATTTCCAATCGACTAATTTTTGACAGAAGGGCCATGAACACACAGTGAGGAAAGGATAGTCTCGTCAATAAATTGTGTTGGGAACACTAGATAGCCACATGTAGAAGAAGAACATTTAGAACATTAATTTACAGTCTCTACACTGTATCTCTCACCATATACAAAAACCAACTCAAAATGAGTTAAAAACTTAAAAGTAAGACCTGAAACTATGAAACTATTAATAGACAAAGTGGGGAAAACCTCCATGACATTGATCTGGTCAATGATTTTTTGTATATAACCACAGAAACACCAACAACAAAAGCAAAAATAGAGAAATTATATGCATAATATATCAAATTAAAAAACTTCTGCACAGCAAAAGAAACAGTCAACAAAGTGAAGAGATAGTCTACAAAATGAAAGTATTTGCAAGCTATAGGTATCATAAATGGTTAATATTCAAAATGTATAAGGTACTTAAACAACTCAATCACAAGAAAACAACCCAATTTAAAAATGTGAAAAAGACTTGAATATACATTTCTCAGAAAAGGACATACAAATGGCCTATAGACATGCAAAAATTGCTCAACATCACGACTCATCAGGTAAGTGCAAATCAAAACCACAATGAAATCCTCACTCCAGTTAGAAGGGCTATTATAAAAAGACAAACAAACAAACAAACAAAAACAAGCGTTGGCAAGGATGTGGAGAAAAGGAGATCCTTGCACACTGCTGGTGGGATATAAATTAGTACAACCAATATGGAAAACATAATAGAAGTTTCTCAAAAAAATTAAAAATAGAGCTACTATGTGTTCAAAACCCCCCACTACTTGGTAAATATCTAAAGTAAACGAAATTAGTATGTGGAGAGATATCTGTACTCTTGTGTTTATTGCAGTACTATTGACAATAGTCAAGACATGTACTCAACCTAAGTATCCATCCACAGATAAATGGGTTAGAAAAATGTTACAAATATATATATATAATGGAAAACTATTCAGCCATAACAAAGAAGGAAATCCTGTCATTTGGGACAACAGGAATGAATCTGGACATTGTCTTAAATGAAAGAAGTCAGGCAGAGAAGAAGCCACATGATCTCATACATGTGAAATCTAAAAAAGAAAATTATCTCATAGAGCTAAAGAGTAGATGGGGGTTACTAGAAGCCGGGGGTGGGGGGGGGGGTGGGGGGGTATTAGAGGAATGTTGGCCAAAAGACACAAAATTAGATTTGAGAGGAGGAATAAGTTTAAGAGATTGTACAGCATGATGAATATTGTTAATGATGACATACTGTTTTCTCGAAAAATCCTCAAGTGGATGTTAAGTGTTTTCACCAAAATAATGATAACAACTTAACAATTCCACAAAGTAGATATAATTCAAAACGTTTTGTTGCACATAATAAACACATACAATTCTATCTGTTAATTAAAGAAATAAATACATTGGAAAATAATGAATAGTCTCCCCATACGTGGTGATTCCTGAAAGAACTAGAAATTGACCTTCCAGCAATTCCCTTATTGGGAATATACCCGGAGGAACTCAAATCATTCTACAAAAAAGATACCTGCACACGTATGTTTGTTGCAGCACTATTCACAGTAGCAAAAACATGGAACCAACGGTGTTGCCCATCAAAGCTAGACTGGATTTAAAAAATGTGGTACAGATACACGATGGAATATTATGCAGCCATAAAGAAAGACAAATATGTTGACCTTGCAGCAACTTGGATGGATTTGGAGTCGATCATACTCAATGATTTATCACAGAAACAAAGAACAGAGTTCCGTATGTTCTCACTCATAAATGAACCGTGAACAATTATAATGCTATAAGAAAGAGATTGGCAGAAGTGGGAAACTGTCGGGGGGGGAGGTGGGATTGACAGTTGAGGGAAACTGCTGGGGGAGGGAGGGGCATACTTCATCAACAAGGGTACCTGCATGATCAATGTTTATATGCCTAACCCTGAAATGTACCCCACATCTTTAAAATAAAAATTAAAAACAAACAAACAAAAAAGAAAGTACTACTAACAGCATCAGGTATATGTGATCCTTACCATTGCCCAACAAATTTACCATATTCCTTGGGAATTATTCTAGTAGCACACATTAATTCATTTGCAAAATTGACAACTCTCTTGCTGACCCGAAGCACTCCTCTGTAAATCTAAGATAAATTTTCGTATTCTAATTTAAATTTCATTTTCTTGAAAGGTTATGATCCCTGATCCTATCATCACTTTAGAATTAAAATTAATGACATTCTAAAGTATGGAAAACTGATCATTTTAGATTTCTTTGCAAGGTATGAGTCAAGAAATAAATGTTTACGCTATTATTTTTGGCCAGTTAAAACAATAAATTGGATGATGGAAATTTTCTCTATAACATACAGAAAAAATTTCGGAAGGTTCAAAACTATATGAGTTTTGGTAAAGTTTAGGATATGTGGAACAGATGGTGAGTATTAAAGAGGGCAAAGTAAATTTATTAAACTGGTCTTTTTATGTATTCTCGAGTTTATTAGTTTTTCAAATCCTAGTTGAGTGCCAATTACAGGTAAGACCTTTTTTCTGGGGCCTGGAATAATCAAATCTCACCAATAAAAACAAATTCCCCTGTCTTGTTTTCTGGGTTTTCTAAGTCAATGATCTTTCTATTATAGTGTAGCAAAATCAAAACTATAAACATAGCCAGACTCTACTTTGATTGCTTTTAGGAAAGTTACATAAAAAAGCCAATTATCAATTCATAAGACATAAATCATAATGTGGCTCATTTTTACATTAAATATATACTATATAGGTTAATTGGTTTGAAGTGGTACTCTTTCAAAAAATAATGGTAAAACCTAGCTTTTTTAGTAGGCTTGAGATTAAACATTTTAACATGGACTTTGCACTCGATTGCTTTTCTTGAGGACTTTTGCTATACTGCTCACCAGAGTGTTTGAGGGTCTCTTATAAGCTTGACTTAGAGCTTAACAAAGCCTGGTGTCAGGCTTTGTTAATTGTTGTAGCATAGCACATTCAATAATTGCTTGTAGGTCTTATTTTATAGGAAAGTATTTTTAAATGTGCTTAAGCTTTTATAAACATAAGCTGCCATTTCCTTCAAAAGCCATTGTCCTTATTGCTTTGTAACAGACACGTACAACAGTTTAAAAATATCAGAAATTAACTATTGTTTTTTGCTCCCTAGCAAGTTTTTGTTGTCCTGACAACTTCCACCCACTTAGCACATAGATTGTCATTTGCGACAACAAAGAAGTCAATTCTCATCTTTCAAATTTCTATGAAGCCTCTTAAACTTAATGCAAAGACAGCAGTCTTGGCAGGGTGGTTTTGGATTTGTAAGAGCCAGAAGCATTCTGAAAGAGGAAAGGGTTCTTTTGAGTTCCAAGGGGTCTAAGATCTGAAGGGAGCAAGTTCTGTTTCATAGACCATAAGCAATAGATTAGAGAGAATGCAAAAGGCATGCATCAAGAGCCATGAGCTTATCCCATCCTAACTAAAAGTGCTGGGTGAAAGGGAAGATAAAATGCTGGAGGCAGCAAGTAGACATAAGAGTTTCTCTGGGTCTGGACTAGTCTATGAGCTGAACCCTGATAGAATTAGGCCTCCCAGGGGGTAGAGATGTGTATTCTGACCTCCTATCTGGGGACATTCCTAATCTGTGGCCTCTCTGATATTTCTTGTACTACAATGGAATGGAGGCGGAGTGAAGGACCTGCAGAGACGTCCTGGAAGCAACGCAACCTTCACAGTACAATCAACAAAGGGGCAGAGATAAGCTGAGAGAAGGAAAGCTACCATTTCTGAAAATTCACATATATTGGTGAGAAGAGGGAATGCTCAGTCTAGAATACAGTGTAGACCAGGTAACCAGGGACTGGACAAATATGCATTTCTCAGGAAATGCTAGTCTAGAACATAACAATGACTAACAACTAGAAGACTGATCTGTTTTTATCAATGCCTGACTGTCTCATCATTATCCCCAGGAGAAAAAAAGAGCACTCACTGGGAAGGGAGATAAGTCTGAGGAAATTCTTATGTGACTAAATTTACCTGGAATTGACAAGATTAAATTTTCTCCTACTATGGAGCAGAAGAGGGACTGGAAATTGTATCAAGTTCCATTACAGGAAAATAAAGGAAGTTCCATTTCTTATACTCGAGTTTGTGGCCTGTGAAAATGCATGGCCATTACACAAATATAAAATTTTCCATTTGAGCTGCTACCAATGGCAATGCATAATAGTTATGCATGATAGTTAACTAATCCTCTAAGTCTACTTGAACATGAATGTGTTTTACCAGAAAAAAAAAGACAGAAAAAAAAAAATCTAGAAACCTTCTTGTCAACATCTAAAGACTTCTTCTAATGAATATTTCAATTCAGTGTTTTGATGCCCCATATTTTTGTTGAATGGTGAAGTATGTGTGATTCATTAAGCTCTCATTCATTATGAAAATAGACTAGCAAATTATATTCTTTGTAAGTGAAAGCATTATGAACGTAATTTACAAAATGCATTAAGCCCTTTCATGATCTTTATAAAGGAAATGCCAAATAGTTTTAAACACATTGCAAAGTCATTAGCATTTAAGAATCCTAGATCTTACTTTTCATTAGTTATTTTTTGAAATATTTCTTATGCAAATATCTAAATTCAGTTATAGTTTGCACAGCACAAACTACTTTTTATGTGTGCCCAAGAGAATCACAGTTCAACTATGTTTTCATCAAATGCAAAATAAAGATGAAATTCTTGTTTCTTAAATGCTGTGTTCAAATGTTCTTTTTCTTTCCTCTCAAATTTGGGTAAGCCTGTCTGGTCCCTTAGAGACTGTAACCTGATCCTTCATCTCTTCAATTTTTGTATGAAATCATCATTTTAAACTTGTAAAAGAAACACATAAGCCAGGCAGCATGTTACAAGTTTAAAATAGTTGTTTAAGCCTCTATGGGATCTTAAAATCCGTTATCTACTTAAATTAAGGCAGAAGTCAGAGCAGATTTAGTGTCCTTCTATGCTATGCACACTCACAATACTGTTCATTACCACGAACATGTCGGTGCATGTTTGTTTCCCAGGAAAAATAGAGCCCTATTCATTATTCATAGAGGTCCTCTCATACAGTAAAGACATTCATTCTCTAATGGCTCTATGACTAGGGTGTTGTGAAGCCCAAAGATGTTATTTTTGGAAGACAGTTTACCAATTAAAAGCAAACAGCTCTGGATTGCTTAGTAATGTCCTCAACATTGATTGGCTATGATTACAAATGAACATCAGGAGAAAACCGAAGGCACATTGCCGCCTGTTTCTACAGTTTCTTGCTCCAGACACCTCCCTGGAAACAGATCATTAGTAGATAAAACTACTAGCTCAGGCTTTTTTTTTTTTTTTCTCCAAGTAACTTAAAAAATATATTAGATTTTACTCTCTCACAAACATTTAATTATTTCCTCCTGAAATGTAATAAAATGTGAGATGTTAATGTAGGTTCAAGTGTTAGAAATGATTGCTTGGAAGTTCAGGCTTTGAAGACAAATAAGACCATATTCTTCCAGTAAAAGACAACGATGCTTTATCTGAATCTAAATATATTCTAATTTTTGTGGCTGATAACGTAGGATGTTGCCCACACATGTTTTATGTAAATTCAGTGGAATTAAGTTTTAGATGTTGACTTAACAGTAAACAGTTTAGATCAAGATCAGTGCTCTTAACCATAGATCTAACAATCATTATTAGTTGTTTGTTATGCAGGCTGTAAACCTAATGATTTATTACTCCTTTCCTTAGAGTTCACTGATCTTTTAAAGTGTGACACAGTTGGGCTTAATGTAGTCATACAACGGTGAGGAAACTTTGCTCAATGTGATGCAAATATATTTGTGAACATGTTAAGGAATCTAAACTGAAAAAAAAAAAACACTTATGCAAATGACTCGTTTTAAAATGTCAGTATTGACAGAATATACAATAGGACTTGTCTAGCCATATTGCAAAGCTGTTTTCTTGATTTAGCACATTTTATTGTTATTGCTTAGCTCTTATACTTATTTATAGTGATTAGTTGAGAAAACAAATTTTCTTTGTATTTCTGATATTCATTTATATTCATTCCAATTGTGAGTATGAGTGGTCAGAGTTTTGAAAAGTTATGTAGTAAGAATTATTATTTAAAACATTCTTCTCAGCCGGGCTCGGTGGCTCAGCCTGTAATCCCGCGCCTTTGGGAGGCTGAGGTGAGTGGATTGCCTGAGCCCGCGGGTTCGAGACCCGCCTGGGCAAGCGAGACCTCATCTCTACAATAAATCAAAAAATCAGCCG
>CAUYQG010064534.1:0-19647 GCA_963574415.1 Tarsius wallacei | reverse complement strand
GCGGGGGGCGGGGGGGGGCCCTGTTCCCCAAAGTTGGTGCAACTCGTTCCCTTAAAACCAAAAAAAAAAAAAAAAAGATGTGGGCACAATTCGGGGTTAGGTGTACAAATGGTCATTGTACAGGTAAAGTCTGGGCCTCACTTTGGTCCCCACCTCACCAGGTTTGAGATCAGGTATCCTTATTGATGAAATGTGCCCCTCCTCCCTCCCCTGGCAGTTTCCCACTACTGCCAATCCCTTTCTTATAGTAAGTACTATGATAATTGTTCAGGGTCCCCTGATGAGTGAGAACATGTGGTACTCAGTTCTTTGTTTCTGTGATAGATCTTAGATGTGGGACCTTTCCGCCCCAGGTGCCTTAGTCTTATAGTTTGCCATCTCAGAGACTGACCATGCTGAGTGTCTTGACAAGAACACTCCAAGTCACCCCTATCATCCTTACTTTTCCCTGGAGAGACAAAAGCACCCAGGCTGAGATTCTGTAGCCTCCAGCTGGCGAGGCACCCCTGCTTCTCTTTCATGGCTGAGACCCTCCTCCCAGATTGCCACCTTTGCACCGCTGCTCATTTCCAGCTGAGCTCTGCCCCAATCCTGCAGCCATGTCCTGCCCCTTCCCTACAGTGCAAGGAAAGGTACAAAAAATTCCCAGACTGCCTGCATTTTCTGAGCCTTTCTTCCCAGGATCACCACAGTGGTACTCTTGGCAGTTGCCCATGAGAATGTGGAGAAAAAAACAAGGCCTTGAATATGGTGCAATGGCCGCAGATATTGACACACTCTGATGATGTGGATAGAAATTGATGTCATTTTTCTGAAGGCCAATTTGGTAATGTGTATCAACAGCCTTAAAAATGCCATTTGAGTTAATAATTCCATTCCAGGGCAGTCTTCTAAGAAAATTCATGGATCTGACTTGTGAAATCATGGATCACCATGATTTTTTTCATGACATAGTATGAATGGAAAAATACAAGTTGAAAACAGAAATCATGCTTCTGACTTGGACAGAATTGTGCACGTAGGAGGGGACTGTAGTTATGAAGAAAATTTTTATTTATAATAAATCCGTACATATTTTTTAAGACACAGCCATTTTTACCCCAACCTCTGAACGTGTGCATCCTTGGCTCTCTTGGGTATAGCAGGAAAAGTTACCTTAAAAACCTAAAAGATTGGTAAAGGTCTAGAAAAAAGTCGATGAAATGATCAATGACATGAGAATAGGATGTAAAAACAGGTCTTTTCAGGGTGGATGGATGCTGGCTGAGAAGATATATGAAGTTTTAAATAACTGTGAAGCATAAGAGAAGGGAGAATATGGACTTGGTCACCAAATTCCAGAAAATGACTGAAAACATCAAGTTTTCTTTATTGCTTACTTAACTGTGTAGTCATTGGAAATAAAAGAAAGTCATATTTTTACATACCAGCTACTAATTTATTGACATGCAGGCCTAAAAACCACACAACAAAGCTCAGAATCCGGATGGGTTTGAGAGAGTGCATCTTTGTGTGTGAATGTGTCTCAGGCAGGCGCCATCTTGAGTTGTCAACACCAAGGCAGAGAGACAGTGCTCAACCAATGTTGTTAAAGGCAGGACCCTGGGGAATGGCCTCAGACCTTTGGAGGAAAACAGTGCTGGTCCATAATTATTCCCCCAGTCCCTGAGTACAGAGGCGTGGGCTGTTCTAGGAGCTTTGGCTTTGTCCCACGTTGGTTTTCATATATAGATTTGAAAGGAAAACTGGAAGGCACTGGTGACCACTTCAAGCGAGACTCTGGGGCTCCCTTCCATCTGTCAGGGTTGAGGGCAGGCAGTCTGACCAGAGGCTGGGGGATATGGAAGAGGACCTTTAAAGATCCCCACCCACCCTTTCCCAGCTCCAGAAGTAAGGAATAAAATTCTTTGAAACAGAACGTAAAATTGCCAAGATGACAGAAGCTACAGCCACTTGGAACAGCTTAGCAGAAGCTTGGAGTCAACAGACTGGAGTCTATTCACACGCCATAGTAATTCAGATTCTACTTAGCATGCTTATTCCTGACAGGGAACTGGAGCCAAGATTTCAGGAATAGTACACTTCCTTGAGAGGTGTGAAAAGAGCTGGGCCAGGTTTTCAGCAGACTCTGGCATGGCTATCACCTGATGAGAAAGAAGAGGCATCAATCCTGCAGGGATGTGGGACCCACCCTGTGGTGCTCTGACCCTGGGGCGTGGTCAGGTCTGAATTTTTTTCCTATTTCGGTGCTGCCCCATTGCACCATCCTTGGAAAAGCCAGTGCCCTCTTTGGACATCAGGTTTTCAGTCATATTGAACCACAATAATGAAGCTGGGCCATTGCTTTGTTAAACTCTGGTGTGTCCATGTGGCTCTGAGCTATGGCTGCCATGTTTCCGAGCTTTGGCTCTCTCCGCTACCTTAGGTAGGTAAATCTCCTCTCTCTCTCTCTCTCTCTCTAATTTACTTTCTAAATATATTTTCCTATCTAACAAACAAGCGAACAAACAAAATAATGAAGCTGATCATGAAGAAGAAATGCAAGTTCCATGTAGAGAAAGAATTGAAAGATAATTTAAGTGTTTGCTGCAATGTCTCTATAAGATGCAAAGAGAAAAACATAGGGCAGACATTTCTTTTTCCCTCTCCTGCTCCCCTTCCCGGCCAAGTTCTTTACCATGCAGGTCAGTTTGCCCTCTGGGCCTCTCTTTCACTCTCCCTCTTTTCTGAAGGCATGACAAGGTCCCCAGCCAGCCTTGAACACAGCTCTGCCTTAAAGGTGAGAGAGGAAGAGAGGAGATGGTTGGAAACACTCACTGTCTCCCTGGCCCTGGAGGTAGAGACACTGGAGGTAGAAGAAGGTCTGGGGAGGGATGGGTCCTGCGCAAGAGACACAGGGGCAGGCGGGTGAATGAAGGACTGGGGTATCTGTTCTGCTCTTCCCTCCCCCAGAAGTAACAGGGCAGTTAACAGCACCTGGATCATGTGACTTTGTGGCTTTCCTCACAGTTCTTTTTTTTTTTGAGAGTCTCACTCTGTCACCCAGAGTGCAGGGCAGTGACACGCTCACAGTCACCGCAGCCTCGACCTGCTGGGCTCAGGTGATCCTTCTGCCTTAACCTTCCAAGTACAGGTGCTCGCCACCATGTCCGGCTATTTTTTTTTTTTTTTAATTGTAGAGATGAGATCTCGCCAAGTTGCCCAGGCTGATCTCCAATCCCTGGGCTCAGTCAATCCTCTCGCTTCTGCCTCCCAAAGTGCTGGGATTACAGGTGTGAGCCACTGCGCCTGGTACCCACAGTTCTTACCTGTACACACGATCCAGGCTCCCGGGCAACTACATACTCACAGGTTTCCGAGTGGTGGGTTTCATTCACAAGGCAGTGAAGTGAGGTGCTTGTGAAGGCAACAAACCTCAGCAACCCCTTGTCCACCGTGCGAGAGAGCAGCAACCTCTCCCTTCCTCCTTTTGTTGAGATGTGAAGAGATTCAGTAAGATTAGATGGGTACACGAGAGATAACTGATACAAGGAACAATCCCTGTGCGTCAGACAGAGCCCTAAGAACTTCTCCCTATGTGCTGTCCCAGTGAATCTTCATGAGAACCTGGGGAGGCAGGAAGTATCTCTGGTCCCACTTGTGTGAAAACTTACCCAAGGTCACAAAGGTCGCACATGGCAGAGTGTGGATTCAACCCAGCCAACTCGGTTCTGCAGGCCCCATGAACCATGCTATATCACCCCAGGCATGTCAGGTGCTCGGGACAATATTCCAGGCCCCTCGTACACATTCAGCAAGAGAGGCAGTGGCAGCAGCAGCAGGACTCGTGGAGAAGTACAGACAGGCCTGGGACTTAGAGTGGGCAAGTACTTTGCACAACATCTCTCACCTAGCAAGTGGAAGAACTGGGATTTGAACCCAGCACTCAACGCTTGCATTACAGGGCTTGGCACTCAGTAAGTGCTCAGTAAGTTTTAGCCACTGGTATTTATTTTTATCTTTGTATACAGAAGAGTCTTAAAGTGATGAAAGAGGCAGGAGGTTTGCTGAAGAGCTTCACAAAATGAGTCTTAGCCAATCTTGCTTCAAGAGAAGAAGAGTGGGTCTTCATGGAATCCGAATCTGTGGAGTGAGGCCTGGGCATGGGAATTCTTTTAACAAGCCTTCCAGGTGATTCTTATGCCCCCTAAACTCTGAGAACCAAGGAATCAAGGTTTAGATTGCTTCAACCCACAGTCACCAGCCAGAGACTGGCAAAGCTGGGACTACTGGCACGTAGGAAAGAACTTGCTGTTTTGCTTTGTAAGGGTCAGTAGCACATAGACGCGGCTCTAAGGGCCCAGGGTCGTGATCTGGAACATTCGCACAGTGTAACTTGTCATCACAGCTCGTTTGCACTTGCAACAACTGCTGTCTCCCCTAAACATACTTAATGATATGTTAATTATAGAGAGTGAAAATTAATTTTTAGAGAATTTCAACGCGGCTCATTCAAAGAACACCATGAGCGTTTTGCACAGCGGAGGCTGGGCTCCCTCTGTCCACGTGCAGAGACCACGGAGGGCTGCCCCGAGGGGCAATTGAGTATTTGTCCCTAAAGTTGCCAGATGAGCTGTGCCCTTGCCTTGACTTGACTTCTGGGAAAGAACGAGAACGTGGTGACCTGGCATCCCTGAAACTTCAACCTAGTGGCCTGGAACCTTGGAAACAGTCCCAGCCCACTGTATGCAAATAACCCAATTCTGGCTGCTCAAGGCTTATCTAAATTATGTTTTTCTGTTGAGCCAGGCAGAGGACTAAGGGCAAATCAGTCCTTAATTTTAGCTCTCTGGTAACGCTGGTGATGGCAATGATGAGTTACACAGAAAGAAAGACGGACAGTCTATTGCACATTTAGGTCATTAAAAATACAGATACGATTACGAATACACACATTAGATATGACCTTCTTTCTTTCCGCCAGCCCTCGTGTAGCTTGGCTGGCTTATTATGCAGATCATGTTTGAATTCATAGAATTGGATGTTATTTAAATTCAATTATTGTGAGGTTAAGTTCTTCTTTCTAGTACCAGTTGAGTAAATTTAGAGGCAGTTAGAGGGAATAGGTACATTTGTCTTCTACCAGTAAAATTATAGGGAGAAAAGCACTGTAGGAATAAAATAATTATCATGAAAATGAAAAACACATTTTGGAGGGTTTGGCTTGAGTCTGTTTGTTTTCCTTGTCTCTTTTTGCATTCCTTTTTTTGAAATGATGAGCAGAACGGCTGGAAAACACTCCATGAAGACGGAGGAGATTATCCGTGTGTGTGTCTGTGTGTATTTGTGAAAGTAAGCTGCTAAGAGTAGAACTAGAAATAATTATGTGGTTAATTGGATTTCATGTAGATAACTACAGCTCATTAAGACCTTAAATCTTTTCTTTCTCTCTCTTTTTTTTAAGTAATAGAGTTCTTTCTTTTTTATATCAGATTATCTTGCCATAATTCCTTATTTTCGTTTGCCAGTCAACACATTGTTAGTCTCTTAAAGCCAAGATTTGGCCTTGGTGCCAACCAGAGGGAAGTGAGGCACCTGGCATGACCTGGCTGAGAAGGCAGCACGTGAGATGCCCTGGGTGGGTGGCAGAACTACAAGACCGGCTGGGAAGGACTCCAGCCAGAAAACAAAGAGCTGCTTACACAATGTCTGACACAATGTGCGGCGGAGAATTCAGAATGACTTGTCTGTGAACAATAATGGATTCTGGGGCCATGGGGGATCTCTGAAGGTCATCTTGCCAGCCAGCCTGCTTCCCACAGATAAGGGGAAACTCACTTTATCATCTTCTAGGACAGCAGAAGTCACACCCTTCTCCATTCATCTCTCTTCCACGGTGTTTGCTGGAAAGAAGGTCTTCATGATAGGTCATTTTTCTTGATCCTAATACCAGGATACATTGACCTGCCAGAAATCTGTAGGATCAAGAAATCATTGCCCAGTGTCCTGAAGGAAGAACACACTGGAATCTTCTAGGTTCTCATAGCTGTTCCCTTCTATTTACCAGCCCCATTTGTGCTCCCCCTTTGTCTCCCCCGTCCCCAACTCTCCTCCGCCAACCCAGATCACAGATACACAGATAGTTGGTCAGTATCATACACCAGTTTGGTTGTGCCCATAAAGTTGGGAAGAGTGTTCCCAACTGAAAAACCTTTCTTTAAGCTGGTCTCCCAAATATGGGGAGTCCAAGGAGTGATACAAAACAGCTCTTTCCTTTCCCTATCAAGTCAATTCTCCATCATCATAGAGACGACCTAAGATGAGCTTTGAGGAATCCCGGCTTTCTTTGGCAGCCCTCCTTATTCTCCTCCACAAACACAGGAAACTTTTTCTATTCCTGTGCCCATTCCTCCTCCCCCAAGTATACGTACACAGTCAAGCTCCACTAGAGGGGATGTTCTGATTATAAGGCTTTAGATCCTCTGAGTCTTCACAGGGGAGTATCTACAAGGCAGCTGAACATTCCTTTGCTGGTACAGACTCCATCTCAAAACACACTTTAATGGGTTACCATGCTCATGAAAATCTTGGTCTCTTATCTTTGTCTCAACAGATGTCTCCTTCTCACCAAAGGTGGGGGTGTGAGGAACGAGTGAGGGAGAAGTAGGACCCCCATCCTGCCCCCCCCACCCACACACACATCAATTATGAATAATGCCCAGTGAATGCTGCCTGGGACTGGGTCAGGGGAGAGGGGAACAGGGGAACACACACTGGGATTTCTGCCTTGGTGGTGATACTGTCATAGGTGAGCCGGCAAGACCACCTCTTCTATCAGGACTGGCACATACGATCTGAAGGGCAGGCTGCTGTGGGTGGTGGAAGAGAAGAAAGGTAGATAACACCAGAGTGGGCAGAGATGATCTGGGTAAACTTGAGGCAGCCCAATGGACACAACTAGTTCCAGAGCCCTTCTCTTTCACTTTCTTGAGCAAATGACGACTTCTCTGAGAATCTTCATCTGTAAAATGGGGGAAATTGTTATTAGCCTCATTTGGTTTTTGAGGTAGTAGGCAGTATAATATCTGTGAAAGTGTTTTGTAGTCCTGTGAAATGTTTATAAAATTAGAATTATTAATAAGAAGAAAACATTACAGAAAGGAGAAAGAAAGGAAGAAAGGAAACTGATCAACATTGAAGTTGGTGAGAAGGTGGGTTTAGTAACTGGGCGAGGTGGCGCATGCCTGTAGTTCCAGGTACTTGGAAGGCTGAGGTGGAAGGATCGCCTGAGCCTGGAAGGTCAAGGCTGTGGTGGCCGTGAGCATGCCAGTGCACTCCAGCCTGGATGGCAGAGTGAGACTCCAACTCAAAAAAAAAAAGAAGGTGGGCTTAATTTCGAGGAGATCTGCTGATGAAGCCCCTTTTATAACCCCTTGCATATTGGCCAGCATTTACTAAAACCTTAGTGTTTCCCAGACATGGAGTTCAATAGAGTCTCTTACTACCCTCCTCCCCTAGTTTCACAGATGAGCCATTTTATTTTACTAGAAAGGACCCTTAGGGCTGCCCACAATCACACTTTTTTTCTCCACTCTAGTCACTAAAACTTTCCCTGATCACTATTTTATACCAATTCTCAGACCTCCAATATCTTCTTTCCCTTCTTCCCTCTCGCCCATGCCTTTTCTTCATAGTTCACCTAGAAAACAGAAGAAATCAGAAGGAAAAATGGCCAAATCCATGGTTAATTCACGGTTCTCATCAGCAGCATTTGACAAGGCTGGTGGCTCCCTCTTTTCTTGAAATACTTTGTCTTCTTGGCTTTTGAAACATCAAGTTCTCTTCCCATTTCACTTCTCTTCTCAGTCTTTTCTGCTGGTTCCTCCATATCTCCTGACCTCTAAACACTGGCATCTTCCAGAGATCAGGCCTCTTCCTCTTCCTACCTACACTCACTGCTTTGGTTATGTCATCCAGACTCATAGCTTTAAACACCATTGGTATGCCAATGACTGTCAAAATATACATCTTGAGCCTGGACCTACCCCCTAAATTTCAGACGCATATGTCTTGCAGTACTTATTTGCATCTCCACTTGGATATTGAATAGGCATCTCAAAGTTGACATTTCCAAAACTGGGCTTCCAATCTTTCCTCCAAAACCTGCGCCTCCTTCCATCTTTCCCATCTCCATTAAAAACAATTCCCATCCTTCCCACTGTGTGAGCCCAAATTAGCATCATCTTTGACTTTTCTGCTTCTCTCCATGCCACATCCAATTCATCACCAAATCTTAGCATCTATTTCCTCAAAATATATCCCTAAACCGACCATTTCTCAGAACTTCCACTGCTACCAGAATGGTCCAAAACACCTCCATCACTCACCTGGATTATCGCCACAGCCTCCTGTCTCCCTACTCTTCCCTTATTTCCCTCCAACTATTTACAACGGAGCAGCCAGTGATCCTGTCGAGCAAGGTCAGATCTTCCCACTCTTCTCTCCTCAAAACATTCATGATTTCTCATCACATTCATAAATACCAAACTTTGCTTGATCTGATCTGTCCCTTCACTCTTGGTCCCCGCTCTATCTCTGACTTCACCTTCTACTCCCTTTCCTCTCACTCACTCTACCCCATATATACCAGCCTGTTTGGTGTCCCTCGAACATGCCAGGCCTTTGCACTTGCCGTTTCCTCTGCCTAGAATGCCAGGCTCCAGGATAACCCCATTTGGTGAAGCCTTCCATAGACACCATTGGACCATTAGAATTTCAACCTGTCCCTTTCCCGTACTCCATTTCTCCTTTCTCTGCGTGTTTTTCTCTATAGCATGTGACAAAATCTTAGGTACTTATAGTTGACTGGTATATCTTATTTATTTATTGTTCTCAGCTAGAGAATTTCAGTTAGTGCCATTCACTGCTGTATCCCTATCACCTAGAATGAAATATCACAATAGATAATATTTAATGGATAAATGAATGATTGAATAAGACCCAGAGAGGCTAAACAACTTGCCCAGGGTCACACAAATAGTAACAGCCTGAATATGCCCAAGTCTGTTTGGGATTAGAGCCCAAGCTCTTACCCACCTTATTAGTCTTCATAAAGGAATGTGTCCTGAAACTGCACCTCAAGGCTGATGTTCCTCTTGTCTCCTTTGTTCTGATTACCCAGAACTACACACTGCAGCGTGGCACAAGGTTGTCTTTGCTACACTGTATTTCTTTCTTTCTGCTCAGTGGCAGGGATGCTGGCACCTATGTGGGCGGAGGGGGAAGTCTTTGGCATACCTGCCACTGCCATGGCAACCAGGTAACCTAAGGACTCCAGAAGTGAGAACTTCAGATGGAAAGAGGCAAAAAATGAAGCAAGCTCAAAATAAACAGAAAGAAATCTGTGAATGAAGAAACAACCGGGGTCTTGGGCCTGCAGCTTGCCGTGTCATTGGCAGTGTTGGGGAAAATATAATTGCTCCTCAACCCTCATAAATTGGTAGCTGGGAGACCCCTGTAACAAAATATAGATTAGCAAGAGAAAAGCGAGCAAGTTTACTCGTGTGTGTGCGCGTGCAGGGAGAAACCTCAATGAAAGGTAATTCAGTGGCTTAGAAGTCTGGCTTATACAGCATCTTCAGCAAAGAACAATGCATTTGTAGAGACATGAGACAAAGGAAAGGGACTTTGAGTCTTTGTGGGCAGCAACTGAGGGGAAGGAAAACAAATGGCAGACAAAGTTTAATTAGTAGAGCTTGTTAATATAAATCCTCTGGTGTCATCTCAAGGCCGAGGAAGGCCTCGGGCTGTCATCAGTGGTTAACCTCTGTTCTCTTGTGGAGAGGGGGAGGCAGGATACCGTTTGTCTTGGTAAATCCATGTCCTGCTTTTAGGCAAATAGGGGGAAGGCAGAGAGATCTCCTGCATCTGCTGCTGCTTCATTGTCTTAGTTCAGTGCTGCTTTGTATTTTGGGGAGGTACCTTCTGGTCTCCCACAGCAGCAAGAAGAAGACATCCTGTTCTCCCCCCTCACACCAGATCCATCGCAACCAAAACTAGAGGGTCACCTTGTCTTGTCTGCTGATTCTAGCATGACCCTCCAAGAGGTCCTGAACTCTTCTTCTCATCAGCATTCCCTGAAATGAAGGTTTCCCAGATGTTCCCAGTGTCCCCAGGGTGACACAAGGGACAATCCTAGGCTAGAAGTCAGGAGAACTTGTTGGATCCCTTATCCATCGCAGAAGGACAGAGTCTCTTAGAAAGTTCTTTAATCTTTTACTGCTCTCTTGGCATAGTTGACCATTTTCTTAAGGCACTTGCTCTCTTCCTTATCCTGGAGTGATAGTAGGAAATAAAATAGAGTTGTAGTTGAAAAAACTATGAAATTAAAGTTCTTATAGAAATGCGAGTTAGAATTGTCATATTTTAACAAGAGGACGTACTTGCGCCCGGCACTGTATCAAGTACTTGAGTGCATGATATCATTTACAAGTCAGTGACCTGCATATGAACCTTCAAGTTGTGAACTTTCGAAAATGCGAACGTGCATTCACATGTCTGGTCACGTAAGTTAGTTCACGTCTGGCGTACATTGTCATCAGTGTGCATCCTCTACAAGTAGCTGTGCATTTGTGTACTTTACTGTACAGTACTGTAGACAGTACGGTGGCACAGTACTGTATCTTACTTAAAAATCTTTTCTTTTTTGTGTTTTTAAAAAATATATTATAGATCTATTACGGTAGATTACTATATAGTCAATTGTGTTAGTTGGGTACCTAGGCTAACTTTGTTGGACTTACGAACAAATTGGACTTATGAATATGCTCTCGGAATGAAACTCGTTCATATGTAGGGGACTTACTGTAATTCTTTCAACTACACTGAGTAGGTAACCTGCAAGGGAGAAATGAAGAAAGCCTCGGAGAGTTAAGAGGCTTGCCGAAGTTTACACAGGTGGTGAACAGGCACTCAAGTCCAAAGTGTCTGTTACCCCAAACCATGCTCTCAACTATTCCCCATGCTGTGTCCAGGGAATTAGACAAGATCCCATTTTTCTCGTTTTAGTCATTCCCAGGGAGGTCACTGGCCCCGATACTCTGAGCGGATCCTTGAGGAAATGGCTAGTGCCCGCCGCATTTAATGAGCCCCTTTGAACTGCTGATATCTAGAGTTTGCTGAACTCTGCAGACAAGATCCTAATAATCCTCCTGGCGTCAATGCTGGAACCTCAGGGGCTGGGCCAGAGGGGCTTGTCCTTTCCAATACCCTGGTGCCTGTCCAGTGAGTAAACACACTTTTATTGTGCATCTCCAGTGTGTTCAGTTCTATGGGGTTTGTAGGTACAGTCCCAGACTTGGAGGATTTGAAAATTTGGAGGATTTGAAAGTGTGGATGAAGATGGGAGATTTGGCGGAGTGTCTGAGTTGGGCCAGGGATTGAAGTGGGATCTGTAGACGAGTAGACAGAAAAGAGACTTACAGGCACAGGTGTAGGTGGGATAACAGGAACTAGTGGGTAGGAGCAGGTCAAGTAGAGTGGTGTGGTGAGGCTCAGAGGCTGATGGTTATGTGACCTTGAGCTCGTCATGTAACCTTTCCCTTTAGTGGGTCTTTCTCTCTCTCTCTTTGAGTTGGTGTGTTACTTTGTTGCCTAGGCTACAGTGCAGTGGCACAATCACAGCTCACCACAGCCAGCCTCTGCCTGGGTTCAGATGATCCCTCCTCCTCAGCCTTCCAAATAGCTGGGACTACAGGTGTGTACCACCAGGTCCACCTACTTTTCTGATATTTTTTGTAGAGATTAGATCTCACTATGTTGCCTGGGCTGATCTCAAACTCCTGACTCAAACAATCCTCCTGCCTTAGCCTCTCAAAGTGCTGGGATTACGTGCATGAGCCACTGTACCAGGCTGGGGTCTCTCTTATGTTGAAAGATTTTTATGGAGCAGAGTGGGTTTCCACATTCCACCATTTAGCTTTTAACAGAATTCACTGCAAACAACATCTTCCTAAGTCTAACCTGACTCCATCTGGCTCATTTCTGCTTCTGTTGTTCTTGAAGACTTACAGATCTGACCAGTAGAAGTTGGTGAATGGTCCAGGTTGAGACCTTTTAGAAGATTTGAACACTAAAAAGATTATGACCCTCTTCTCAAATGTACATTAAAATATACTAAATCATAAAAATACAAAAATTGGCCTCAATGCCAGAGTTTAATTAGCTTGCTTCTGGATTCCCCCCACCCCCCAAAATCATGGATGGCTTCCTTCAACAAAGTTAAACTTTTCTGGCAGTTTCGGTGTCCTTGCTTTCTAATATTTGCAGTACCAGAAGCAAGTCCCTATTCTACCTTTTGGGGCTTCCTTTTCCCCAAAGGAAAGTGTGGGGGCCTGAGCAGGTGGCTCCAGGGGAAGTAGCACACCCATGCCTCTTGGCCCTTAGCTGGCCACCAGGGCCAGGCAGGTCATGTCCCTCCTTTTCCATCCAGATGAGCATGCCGAGGCTCTGGGCCCAGGTCTTGTTATCAGTTGTGCTCCAGTCAGTAGCTCACCCTTCCCCGCCTTGTCTCATGGCTGCTGCTTGGGAAGCAGAGATTTCACTGTCGCTGGGCACCGTTGCCAGGGACCAGAGTAATGTCTCTTACCTGATCGGCAATTTGACATGGCTGCTTAACAACCCCATTAATCAAACCCAGCTCATCTTGTTGGAATTAATGAGCCTAGGAAATGCTGCCATGAATAATGAGGGCTCTCGCCCCTCCCCCAGCACCTCTCTCCACTCACCCCCTCCTATTTCCTTCTCAGAGCTACATGGCAGCTACTCAATCCCAAGGTGAGTTGGGTGCCCAGCAGCGGGGGACTTTCCTGCCTCTTCTTCTCCTCTCCCAGATACCATGGCTGCCCACCTGAAGCCAGAGGCTGGCCATGTCCTAGAGAAGCAAAACCTCTTGTTCATCAATCAGACATGCATGCAATTAGCTGTCAAAGTCGAACTGAGGGCATAACTGTACCAGGCCCTTTACTAGGTGCTAGGTATGCAAAGGTGGGTAGATATTGTCTCTGCGAGGAGGTCACAGGGTAGTGACCTAGAGACAAAGGGGTCAAATAGACAAATGTGCTATGACAGAGGGTATGGGAAGGGCCTGGAGTCACAGTGAAGGGGGCCTCTGTCCATACTGGAGGAGGAGAGTAGGGGACCCAGGAAGGGTTTCATGTCGATGAGCATTCATTGCACAAATATACACAGAATGCCGGGCACCGAGCAAGATGCAGGGTCCCAGAATCAACAAGACGGACATGGTTCCCATTCTCATGAAGTGGACCTTCTCATCCCTGTTCCTCAGGGCAATGCAGGAAACCTGAGAAGACACTCGATTCATTTTTTATGTATTCATTCAAATGCAAAGAGTTATTTAGGACTTCAGGATGCAGGGCTTGGCACCGAGGGAAAGGGGCTCAAAGAGGAACACCTCACCCTACCTCCCAGGGCTTCTCTGGTGAGCAGACAGGCATGTGCATGGATCCTCACAAAGATGTCCCAGGTGCTCCAACAAGGTCATGCCCAAGTCACTCAGCGTAAAGCACTCAGGGATCAGAGCACTGAGCTCGACCAGAAGAAGTCTGGGATGACTCCCAGTAGAAGGTGGTACTTGAACCATCTTGAAGACAGAGAAGTAGCAGTTTGACATGTAGACCAGGTGCAAAAGGATGTTCTTCTAGAAGACCTCAGCCAGGCCAAGGTGAGATCTTTGAGTGATGAGAGTTGAAGTAGAAGGAAAAGGTGATCCCAAGAATACCTTGGGAGGAAATGGCTGATTCTACAGTCTGCAGCAAACAGCACGATGGAAGACGCAGATGGAGATCTGTAACTTAGAGGTCAGGAGTTCCTGTGCTTGATTATTTAGGGTTGTGAATGAGATGTGGTTTCATGAGCAATGAAATCCTCAAACTAGCAGGAACACCGTGGAGCTGAGGGATTAGGACTGTGTGTGGCATCTCGTGGGTCCTGTGCTAAGAGCAAGACAGAGGGTTGGATCCCAAATAAATGAGCTGGGGCAGGGGAAGGCATGGAGAATAAGGAAGGGGGGCGGCTAGAGGCAAGGCCAGAAGGGAGCACAGGTCAGGGGAGGTGGGTGGGCCCAACTGCTAACGTCTCTGGGAAAGTAAATAGTGGACTTGGTGGATGGGGATTTAGTGAGCAAAGATGGTGGACTCTGAGCTATCAGGGTGACAAGACAAGAGAACAGACAAGGGGGAGACAAGAAGAGCAGGTGAGGCCACCATGTCAGGTGACGCAGAGACGCAGGCTTTAGTCATGGCCATCTGACAGATGGTCATGGGGAGCTCTGGAGAATGAGCCCAGCTCAGTGGTTCATCCCCAGGGGGTTTCGAATCCTGACATCATCTAGCATGGCCGGGTCCTTTGCCTTCTTTCTTCCAGCTCCCTCTTGGCTGGGCTTCCCAGCCACTCCCAGCCAGGCCCAAGGGTGGCTGCAGAGACCTAAACCTTCAGTGAGGGTGTCCGTCTGCCCAACCTCCCAGGTTCCCGGGGGTTCAGGCCTGCCCCGTGTTTTTCTCACTCGGAAGCTGCGGGCAGGAGGTTTATCCAAGAAGACTGGTCTCTATGCATTGGCTTGCAGGAGACCACAAAGGCTCAAGACCAGAGCTCTACACTCAGGCAAAAATCACTCTCGTGATCTATTTTTAAACCCACATTCATTGTTGACATCTGATTCTGAGGCGGTTTTCCATAAAGATTCCCACTGGGTCACCACATCTACAGCTGATGACTGCCCCTTTAACTTGGGTCTGGACCCTCCAATTCGCCTCCACCAGCTAGCTTTTGTCACCTGTGTGGCCCTGAGGACACGTGAGTTTGCATTCTTGGCCCAGCCTTTGCAGAGAAGCTCTTGGAGTCTGACGCCCCTTCTGGGGAAGCAGAGAGAGGGCTTCCACAGAAACCAACCTAGTCATCTTCACAGAGCCCTGGGGCTGGAGCAGTGAAGGAAATACCGTTCTGTGTCACTCCAGGAGGAACAGGGAGCTCAGGACCCTGGGTGGTGCTGACGGAGGTGGCTTGGCTCCCATGGCCGGGGCGCTGCAGCCCAGGCCTCGGCGTGGAGTCTGGCGCCTCCAGACCAGGGTGGCCTCCACCCATCCACCCATCCGCCGCGCCAGACCCTGGGGCTCGGCCTCACCCCCCTGTGCCTCTCTCCCTGCAGGGGGAGCTGCTGAGCCCGTGCCGCTGCGACGGCTCGGTCAAGTGCACGCACCAGCCGTGCCTCATCAAGTGGATCAGCGAGCGGGGCTGCTGGAGCTGCGAGCTGTGCTACTACAAGTACCACGTCATCGCCATCAGCACAAAGAATCCTCTGCAGGTACGACCTGGGGCCGCCCGGGGGCCGCTGGGCCCGGGGCTTCCACACGCCCTTGTTCCTTTCACCGGGAGGATCGCTCCGCCTTAGGGTTCAGGGCAGGCGGGGTGGGGGTCGGGGACGGGAAGGGCTGGGTGAGCATCGCGAGCCAGCGCCGCGGGAGGGGACGAGAGGACTTTTGGGTTTCCAGCCTTAGTAAGAAGAGGGAGAGACGGGACAAAGAGAGGGAACTCGATCCAGAAGGCAGATGGAAGAGGAGGAATAAGTAGGTAAATGGATGAATGCGTAAGTGCGGGGGGAAGGGGGGGGGCAAAAGAAAAGGTGGGAGGGAGAGATGAAAGACAGGAGGGCAGAAGAGAACAAAACACGACAAGACAGAGAGTATGAGGCTGAGGAGATGAAGCCAAGAGCTGGAAAAGGAGACATAACGGGAGAAGGCCTGACTGCAGTTTTTAAAACTTTAATGTGTGGAGTCTTGTCCAAACGCAGGCTGTGATTCAGTAGAGTTGGAGGGTCCAGTAGGTCTGGGCAGGGCCTGAGAGTCTGCGTTTCTAGCAAACTGTTGAGTGATGCTAATGCTGCTGGTTCAGAGACCACACTTCCAGAGATGAGGGTCAGAGAGAGACATGGAGAGGGGGCAGAGAAAATGGGGAAGTGGACAATCGGCAAGAGAGAGGGGAGAGGATGTGAAAAGGCCGAGATGAAGGAGCGGGCAGAGCCTGGATGCCGGAGGGTCTACCACACAGATTCAGATGGAATTTAGGGCTTCCTCTGCCCACCCCACCCCTCCTGCCTGACACACCCATGGTCCCCAGAGGAGCTGGCAGGCCTGGGTTACCCTCGTAAATGCCCAGTGACTCTTCCTGCAAGGCACCCATACGTGGAGAGAGAGCATTTTGCTCCTGAAAATACTTCTCCATATGCATGATCAGCCAATTAAGCGGCTGCCTAATCAATTAGCCAGTATGATGATGATGATGGGAACTTCTGCTGCCTGCCACAGAGTTTGCTCCTCCTCTGGGGTGGGAGGGGGGCATGGCAGGGTAGGAGGGGAAGGGTCCATTCTGTAGGCCCAGGACCCAGGACAGCTGAGGCAAGGGATGTGGTGGGGATTGGTGGTGGTGATGGTGGAGGGGGGCTGGGGAAGAGGGGAGGATCTTTGCATGGCTGGAAATCCCTGGAGCTGTAGTGTTGAGGGTGGCTTATTTTAAGCCCTATAAAGTTGTTTCCTGGTTTTTTGCTTTTTGTTTTTGAGTTGGAGTCTCACTCTTGTCACCCAGGCTGGAGTGCCGTGGCACACTCACGGCCACCGCAGCCTTGACCTGCTGGGCTCAGGCGATCCTTCCACTTCAGTAGCTGGAACTGTAGGCATGTGCCACATCGCCTGACTAATTTTTTTATTTATTGTAGAGATGAGGTCTTGCCAAGTTGCCCAGGCTGGTCTTGAACCCATGGGCTCAGGCAATCCTGTTGCCTCAGCCTCCCAAAGTGCTGGTATTATAGGCTGAGCCACCGCACCCAGCCAACCCTATAGAGTTTTACATGGACACGCCCAGGAATGAGTGTGTGTGCCCATGTGTGTGCGTGCATGTGTGCAAGTGGGCTGGGGTAGGGGTCACTTCTAGAAAGTGGCATTAAAAAAGCCCCAGGCACCTTAGCAATTTCAGTAGTGTACCAAGGGCTCAGAATGAGAGATGTCTCTTCTGCCGCTGGCTCCATCTTCAATTTATTTCAACATCTTGAAGCGTCTTAAAATAGCAGTGTCACGAGACAGCTGATTCCACGTCCTCTGGGCTCCAGCAGAGGTCTGACTGCTTTAACCCTCCCCTTCCTTTTCAGCTGGTGCAAGCCTCTAGAAAGGGTCAGATTCCAAACCCACGAGCCCACCCCAAAGCACTCTCCTTTGACTCCACCTGTGACTTATAAAGTGAAAAAACATTTAGGAATAACTTTCCCCAGGGATTAAAAAAAAAAAAAAGAAAACGTTATTCTAATCTTGAAAGTCAGGTAAGCAAGTGGCAGTGTCGGTAACATTGACCTATTCGTGTATTCTTAAATGACTTCTTTGTCTTCATCTAGGAGTATCTAGACACTGGGGACTCCCTCTGATTCTGTTGCTCCTGGAAATGCAATGGTCTGTGCTCAGTAAATGCCATTTCACTTCTGAAGAGCACCAGAAGAAGGAAGTAGTTTGGACTAGAAATAGCATTGTGTAGTTGTGACCAAAATTGTCCCAATTGTGTGTCCTGGGTTCCTCAGGCCCCTCCAAGTGTGAGACAGCTGCCTGCTCAGCCACAGTGGGCCACTTCTGCCCTCCAGCCCAGCCAGATCTGCAGTATAGGGCGGAGCTGGCAGGCCTACCACAAGCAGTGGAGCAATGGATGGGGATCTCAGGGCTGCCTCTGTGATCAGAAGGCTCCTTCTGGTTCCCCTGAGTCTCTCACCTCCTGGTTCATGCACCACACAAAGTTGCAAAAAATAACACAGCTATTAACTATGGAACATCATCTCAGTGATCCACTGGAAGCAATGTCTTTTAAAAAATTCATTATTTTTTTAGAGACAGGGTCTCTCTCTGTCACCTAGGATGGAGTGCAGTGGTGCAATCATAGCTCGCTGCAGCCTGGAACTACTGGGCTCAAGCAGTCCTCTCTGCTCAGCCTCCCTTGTAGCTGGGATTACAGCCATGGGCCACCACGCCCAGCTAATTTATTTTAATTTTTCATAGAGACAGGGATCTCCTTATGTTGCCCAGGCTGGTCTTGAACTCCCGGCTTCAAGTGAACCTTCCCTTCTAGGCCTCCCAAAGTTCTGGGATTACAGGTGTGAGCCACCGTGCCCGGTCTCCAGAGCAATGTTTCTAGCCAGAAGAGCCTCTGAGAAAGAAGTCACAGCACAGCCCTATGGGTCTCAAGGCTCTGTGGCTGCTTCCTATCTTCTCTTTGTTACATTTGAACTGCAATTATATTAATGATCATTTGGTTGGTGCTTACTAGGCGCTAGTTAGAGTTCTGAATATTCACATGTTATCTAATTTAATCCTGAAAGCAACCCAATGAAGCAGGCGCCATTATTATTCCTAATTTACAGATGAGACAGTGAAGACACAGAGGAGCTCAGCCAGAAGCCCAAGGCAACACAGCTATGGAGTGACAGAGCAGATGCATAAGAGGAGTCTGACTCCTGGGCCCGAGCTCTTGATCTCTCCCCTATGGGGCACAGGCACGCGTAGGAATACCCCTGCCTTCACATGCTTCTCTGGATTTTTGGTGAAACACAGTATAGAGCACCCTTCAAGGCACTGGGTTAAGAAATACTTCATCAATCACAGTACTCTAGGAAGTAGGAAGGACCAATTGTTTCCATTTTACGGAAGGGAAAATTGAGGGGCCTCATGATGTATTGACTTCTCCTAGGTCACATTTGGCCAGTAGGAGCAGAGCTCAGCAAAAAGTGAGTGATCTGACCCCCTGCCCAGTGCCCCTTCCTGCTCCAAGGCACAAAACATCTGGTCTTGGCGCTCTCCGCCTCTGTCTATCTGGTCACTGGTGCTGCAGAATAGGAGTTCAAGGGATGGAGAATCTCACAACACTGAGGTCAGAGTCTCCCTTGGAACGAGGCTCCAATATTCTGTGTCTGATGCCCGTCTCCCCTCCCAGGCCTCCCATGGGATTTCAGAGCTCACTTTGCTTCCCGCCTCCAGGCGTCACATGGGACAGATAGGATCAGTGCTGGAGACCAGCTCCAGGCAGAGAGTCAGGGCCTGAGACGAGAGAATCAGGAACGGTAACAAGAGCCTTCCTTCTTGGGTGGAGCTCAAGACTCTGCCAATTTTTATTCAATTCTCACATGCTTATATAGCCCCTTTATCGCCCCCCTTACGTCCACAAAAATGAACCCTTTGTTATACATTGAAAGCATACATCATATTTTTTTCAGTTATGGGAAAGCTACCCTTTACAATCATCTCCCTGCTCTTTCCTGATACCGGTGATGCTATTTGTGTCCAAGTCAATCAGATAGGAACAAAACAATAGCTGCCAAAAGTTATCAGTTACGACCTATAACCCCTGGGTTAGACAATTTCCTAAACAATTTCCTTTTTTTTAATTTTTACACCTCCTTCTTAACTTCATGCCTACTACACAATCTAACAACGATATATTGGCTCCTTACTTAATCACAATTTTCTATATTCTAAAACTAGACATATGTTCCTAACTTATAATTATCTTATTTATCTTGTGCTATATTATTTATCTACACCTATTTCTAATCTTATATATTTTTTT